>VWZK01019580.1:506317-628870 GCA_013396935.1 Baryphthengus martii
CGGGGGGGGCCGCGTCTGCCTCAGAGGGGGCCGAGGCTGCGCTAGGCGCGGGAGTAGGCGGCTGGCTTCGCTCCGGCGGAGGGACCTGCGGCGCCCTGAGCCCAGCCGCTGGGGCAGAGAGCAGCGAGGAAGCGGTTCGCCGCCATTCCGCGCCATTTTAAGGCTCGAATGTAGCACCGAGGGGTGTGTTGGCATAGACCCCTCTCTGGAAATCTCTCCTGGGGTGATATTTCCCAGCAGTTCCAGCCTCCCTCACTGAGAAAAAAAAATACTGGAATGTCGGCTAGGGCAGGTTCCGTTGTTTTTCAGGGGAAGCCTGGGTTCGGTCTCCACTAAGCAGATCTGGCCGTTGCAGGGGCCGCAGGGAGGAGCAGGAGGGCACCGATGCTGGGCGGCACCACAGGCCTTTGGGCCGCACTGCGCCACGATGCTCCTGAAATCTCTGAGCTCCGCTACAGGCTGGGTCCAACATGAGGGGAGGACAACTTTTCCAAGGTGGCGGACCAATGATAAGCCCCCTCAGTATTGTCACATCCTTGCCTGGAGGGTCCAGGGGAAATCGCTCCCTGCTACAAAGCTGCCCGAAGACTTGGGGGTGGTTTTGTAATTCAGCTCTTCCCTCTTATTGTAGAATCTTAGAATCATAGAATGGCCTAAATTGGAAGGGACCTTAGAGATAATCTAATCCAGCCTCCCTGCCATGGGCAGGGACGCCTCTCAACTAGACCAGGTTACTCAAGGCTCTGTCCAACCTTGCTTTGAACGCCTCCAGGGAGGGGACATCCACAACGTCTCTGGACAATTTATTTATTCCAAAGTCTTGCCACCCTTGAGCTGAAGAATTTCTTTCTAAGATCTAATCTAAATCTATTCTCCCTCAATTTAAACCCATTTCCCCTTGTCCTATCAGTGGGCACTCTTGTAAAAAGTCCCTCCCCAGCCTTCCTGTAGGTTCCCTTCAGGTATTGGAAGGCAGCTATTAGGTCTCCATGAAGTCTTCTCTTTTTGAAGTGAACAATCCCAGCTCCCTCAGCCTATCCTCATAGCAGAGGTGCTCCCTCTTAGGAAAGGTAGCAGAGCAGTGTATGTGCACTTTGCTTCTCCTTTTTGGAGTCAGGCTTAGCTAGCTGGGCTTTCGCTTTCTATTTCTGTAGAGCAGAAATCCACAGATGACAGCAGTTGTGAAATGTTTGGCCCCGTGTTGTGCCACACTGGTGCTCTGGCCCAACAAACATTGTGCAATGCTTGTCTGTAGGCAGTGGAGTAGCCCCTGCTGGGTGCAACTTGGTGCTCGCAATGAAACGTGCTGTTTGCAGGGATCTGACAGGAAGGCGACATGAGCCACTGGAGAATTTGCTTAAAGCCCCCAGGAGCTTAATCCACTTCTGTCCCTAATCCTTCAGCTGGTGCAGAGGGGGGCATGGCAGACTCCCTCAGCGGCCTTTCTCCTGACTGGCTCTATAATCTGGTAACGCTAAAACCTTCAGAGTGATCAACAGTGTATCAGGATGTGAATAGCTTTAAGCTTGTCTCTTGGGAAAGAGTTCAAACCAAACTCGAGGAATGTCAGTGTCCCTACCAAAGCTTGGACAAAAATACGTTTATACACACCACTAGTAAAATCTTTCCATACAGATAGAGTTTTTCTGCCTTCCTCTCTACCTTTTGTCTGCCCCATCTATTTAGAGCCCTTGGGAAAGAATCATTTTGTTTCCTGTGTTTTCAGCACCAACCACAATAGGACCCTGTCCTGGATCACTCAGCAGCCCTACTACAACAGAACATGACTCCCAGTACTAAAACCAAATCTGGGACAGGACACCAAAGGCCATATGCTACTCTGCCTCAAGGAGAGCAACTCTATGGAAAACCTCCACAACTGGTCCCAACTCTTGCATTCTAATTTACCAGGAGAAGAGGAAAAAAAAGATGGATCATTTAGCAAATCTCATTGGAGATTTGAGAATCTTCCATTTTGCAAGAAAAAAACCCCCACAGTTGAAAAGAATACTCACCTTAAGGCAAGCCCTGAGCAGGGAGGAAGTCACAAGGGTGGTTAGCTCAAAAGCAGAAAACACTAAGAAACAGTTCACCGAGGACACGCTTCTAGTCATGTGTTACCAGTAAGACAGTTTCGAGTGAACATCTGTCTGGGAAGGCACATGTCAGTGTAACACAGCAGCTGGGAGAGGTGCTAAGGACGCCAGATCTGGGCTCCCAAGCCACTCCTTGCAGCGAGTATACTTGCAAATAGGCAGAAAGTTACCTTTGTGTCCATGAGTGTGGCCACTTCTCTGCGACACATGCTGGCCTAGCCACCTGGTGCTTGTCAGCCAGCACAGAGCCACCAGGCCTGCAGCAGGGAGGGCTGGGACCAACACAGAGCACAGAAGGAAGTGGATTTGCTTTACACTAAGGTTAAATTTAAAGCTGGCAGGGAGAGGTTTGCACTAGAAATGGCAATACAGCAGGGCCTAAGCAATCTAGGAGAGTTCAAGAGCATGCTGATGACCACACCCTGGCACAGATGATCAAGGAGCTAATAAGGAAGGATGCTCTTGTGGGCCTCATATAGTCAAGGAAGAACTGGTTGGGAACATGAAGGCAGGATCTGCATTGGGTGCAGTGACCGTGAGATGATGGAGTTCAGGATGCTAGGAGGGGAGAGTGAGGCCAAAGGCAGAACCATAGCTCTGATTTTTAAGAGTAGACTTTGGCCTCTTCAGTGATCTGCTTGTGATATGGTCCTGGAGAGCACAGGAGTCCAGAAGAGCTGGCTGGCTTTTAAAGATTAGCTCCTCCAAGCTGAGGGAAGGTCCATCCCAACAAGTTGGAAGTCAAGCGCAGGCAACAGTAGGGAGGCAGACTCTTCTCAGGAGTGCTCACTGACAGGATAAGAGGTAACAAGTAAAACACATCAGATTCTATCTGAACACAAGAAAACACTTTTTTTTACTGAGAGTGCTCAAGAACTGGAGTAGGTTGCCCAGAGAGGTTACGGAGACTCCCTCCATGAAGATGCTTGAGACACCATCCTTAACTTGCTATGGCTTACCCATCTCGATGGAGTTTTGACCAGTTGATCACAAGAGGTCTCAGCCAACTTCACAGATTCTGTGATTCTGCAAAACATCGCCTATCTCTCTTCTCAAATGCACAGAGCTCCAGAGAGCTTGCTGTGTGGAGTAGGAAAGCAAGGTCACAAACTCCTTCTGTATGCACAAGGGGCTGGGAAGTCAGAGCTGGTCATCTTCTCTGTTATTATCAGGGAGATGCACGTTCCTTCCAGATTAGTTTTAAGACAGTGTTTACAGTGTCTGTTCCGCCACTGATGAACAATTTTGCTCTGTTTGTTTCACAAAGAGACACTTAAAATCTTGCTCATATTTTTTTAATCGTCATTCCAATTGCCAGCTTCTGAGAGTGCCCTTGGTATTATCCAGCAGTGATTGAATGATTTTTATTTGCTGTGAAGGTGACCTGCAAAGCAAAACATTTTCTTCTCTGCTTCTTCTTTGTAATTTATAAAGAAACTAGAATTATTATTAATTGATTTTGGTTTTCTAGCATCTTCTCTCCTGCTTCTTTTTTAGCCTCAGAAACATAAGGCTATTGCTGCAGGTGGCGGAAGCACCAACTTTCTGACCTCCTCACTGGAGGTGTAGTCAATCTTCCACATACAGGAGGAGCACAGAGGGCTTTGCTGCAGGGGTATCTTCAGCCACAAAAGCTTCCAGAAGATTCTCAAGTACCCTGCAACAATGGGTAGGCCTAAAAAGAAGTCCAGAAGCCACAACAGCAACATGCAATTGAAAGAGAGAAGAGCGACGCATTGTCAGTATCTTGGGTTCCTGCAGTAACCTGGTCTTAAAAAATGTTCATGAGCGCTGACTGCATGAATGGGTCACACTGAGAGACACCACCAGAACTTTGCTCATGCAGTTCACAGGAGCAACAGGGAGCATGTTGAATAAACTGTGACTGCACCCAAAGTAGGAGCCTTTCCATCACTGAGGGAGTTGAGTGACTTTGTGCTACTCAGTCAGTGTCTTACCAACCGACCCAAATTTAGCCTGCAATGAATATCTACAGCAAGGGTTCCACTGATGAAGATTAAATCCCTTTCTAAGCTCATTTGTGTGCTGCAGAACATTTTATTCTGTGTGCAAGATGCAAGCGTTTAGAAGCAAAGACTCACAGGGACGTTTCAGTCCAAAGCAAAATCAGGGTTGAGTTGTTAAAAGAGTTCTCAGCAGTCGCAAGTCTGGCAGAAGTCCCACGCATCTCAACAGGGCTGGGATTTCCCCCTCTGGCTGTAATGGAGTTATGCCAGCAGATACACGGGTCCAAACAAACTCCCCCTGTTCTGTCAGTTGCTCAGTATTGAGTGCGACTGGAGGCCAGAGTAGATATTCCTGCAAGAAATGTGTCAGCAGGAGCTGATGTTTAATACTTCATTGTACACAGAGATTGAAAATGTACAGAAGCCTGTAAACACCGCCTTGAACCAAGCCTTACCAGGCCATTACTGACCAAGCTCCTTAATGAAGCTACGGGTTCAGTCAGCTGTTTTTTTAACATTGATGGCACTTCCGTGCCCATTTAATAAGCTGGCAGCCAGTCTCGCATTCTAGAAACCCTAGAAAACAGTGGTTTGGTGCCATCACTATCTCTTGAGCGTACCATATTCAGCCATCAGGATTTCCTCGTGGTCAGATGAATGACTCCAGGGGATGCAACACAGGCTTCAGCCAGATGCTACACTATTTCAGCCAGAAGTCAGTGGGACAGACACACTGTTGGGGTCCTACTCCTGCCTCAGGAGCACAGATCAGAGCCTGCTCCCCACCCTGCCTCAGGGCAGCGTACCTGCAGGGTGCCTGAAGCAGGGACTGTCAGGTGTCTGACGACGCCAGGACTTGGGCAGCTTTGTCTCTAGCTACCTGGCTGTTAGTTAAGAAAGCAGACTGAATGAGTACCAGGGCACCAGGAATGTCCCACAGAAAAAAAGCCACAAACAAATGCAAAAGAAACATTTTGAATTTGCAGGTTTCTTTCTGGAGGAGCCACGTGCGTGCCCTGCAGCACTAACACAGCCTTTTCTTCCTGGGCTCCACACATTTTAGCAGATGTTTTCATCTGAGGACCCAATCCTGCCAGGCATTTATGGAAGTTCTTTACTTCTTTTGATTAATACCACACACATCAGTAGGATGACTTACATGAAATCCCTGTTGTAGGACAATTCTAGGGCAGCTTTGCTGCTTGGCTGGGAATCTGGGCTTGGACCAGAGGAATCTGGGTCTAAGTTTGCCCATACAAATGAAGAGCATAGAAGGAGCTATAGTGTCTCCTCACCTTTTCCATTAGAGATCCAGAGCACTGTGCACAACAAGGCTCAAAAGACTTGTGGGCTTAAAGCCCACTAATGCAACTGCTGTTTCTCAGATCTCTAGCGAGTGCTATAGCAAAACCCAGACCTCACAGCCTTGCTCCTTCATCAGACTGATCTTTACTTAAAAGGTTTAACAAGTGCAGATGGAAGGAGTAGCACTCTTCCACTATAGCTATGCCAGAATAACCCCCACTCGGTTCAGGAGGACACCAGTCAGTCACCCAAACCAGTTCAGTAACTCTTGTTTACACAGGGAAAACAGGTACTAGCTTTACACCAACAAAACCAAGGAGTGATCCCTAAACTAGGCCCACTGCCATAGTTGGCTGGCTGATACAAGAGACAAATGCTTCAAGTCAGAGGAAGAAGGCGGTTCCAGTGAGGCATGGAGCTCTGCCTTTCCCCTCGAGAGAGCTGAGTCACTTCTTTCACACACACTTGGCTCAGCGCAGGGCAGTCAGCACTAGAGAGTTCTCTTAAGTGGCTCAGAAACCCTTAAAGTACCAGCAAGATGAGCTCTTTCCTATCGTTTTTAGCCAGAGGAGGCAACATTTCAAAGGACTTTGCAAATGCCTTGTTTTGCCAGCCCGGTCTCTGCCGGGGTGATTCCTGCAGGCTGGCTTGACAGTTTGTCCCATGACACTCCCACAGCAGCTACACATGCCCTTAGAGATGAGGAGGATCTCTTCAGTTCTTTCCACCCCAGGAAGGTTTTTGCTTCTTTTCCACCTCTTCTCCAGTGCCTGGAGGAGGTATGCAGACGTACCACATCACCCTGTCTGCCGGCTGGCTCCACAGACGCTAATGGGCTGGAAGTTCAGTGTTGGTCTTGCATCATCTAATGCTGACCTTCAAAAGAAAAAGAGGGATTTATGTCCAGAAAGGAGGCTTTGAAGATTTAATTTGGTTTGGATTTATTTTTTGTAATGGGGATTTAGGTTTCCTTTCTTCTTTTTTTTTTTTTCCTTTTTTTTTCTGTAGCAGTGTCTGCTTTTTCCTGAAAGTTTGTTGGCGGTCTTAACAATATGGACTTCTACAATTCTCAAATCTTAATAAGCAGTAGAGTGTGTTAAAGATGGAAAAAAACCTGATCTTCCCGCAGGTCTGTTCCCTAGGCAGAGGAACCACATTTTGTTTGCACTGCCACAGAGCCGGATGAAGATGTGATGATTCCCACCCTACCCAAGGTAGTCACCACCCGTCCTCCCTGACCTCCCAGCACTGCTCTGTGCGAGACCGCTGCGTTCCTGTTTGACAGACAACATCCCTGCCCTTTCGCTAACAAGTCAGAAGCAGCTGCAACACCTGCTGGAAAAAGAGGCGTGCGGTTCCGGGATGAGTAACTGGGAATATTAGCCCTACCTGCTGTGCTGTGCAAAGAAGGAGGCCGTGCTGCCGGTGCTGTGGCTCAGAGCTGGCAGGCACAGGGCAGGGAGCAAGCTCCTATCTGCAGAAGAGCATGTAGACATAGTGTCAGTTATTTAGCTCTGTGTTAACAGTGAAAAACAAATCCTAAGTGGACTAAACAAATCTCACCATGGCAAAGTGCTTCATAAATTACTAATTCGGCCTCCGGCAGACTAATAAGGAATCAAGCTGTTTACCTCAGAGTATGACACATTTGTCTTTCTTGCCTTCTCCCTGTGGCACCTGTAGATAGATTCTGATGTTCAAAGCTTTGTGTCAGTGACTAATGAGTACCAAATAGTTGCTGCAGATTTCCATAGGCTGCACATTAGCACTGCTGTTTATGACAGGACCTGAGGATCATCTGCCTGGGCCAAAAAGGGTCAGCAGATAAAAAAAATATTCTTTCAGAACACCAAACCTGGAGATGCAGCACATTTCAAGTGCCACTGGCAACACAGAGAGATTTTGTATCACAGCTTTTGCATTTCCACTTCCATTTTCTGCCCACATATAACATCAGCATTCCTGTCTAGATGGGATAGCAGAGGAAATTGTTCCTTCTGAAAGCCACCAATTACACCATGTGGTCCTTTGTGATGAGCACCTCTGGGAAACTACTGCTTGAAACAGAGTTGTAGTTTGTGATATTTTAAAACGGGAAGAAAAAACCCCAACAAACTTAACTCACAGTGATAATGTGTTTGTAGGAACCATTTTACTGCAGCCTGTGTCATTGCCCTGTGTTGCGTTAGGGTGTGGGAGGGAATGGAAAGGTAAAAGGAGTACAGTGAAAACATTCTAGGGCTTCCCAGCTCTTGGGCTTGCTGATGACTGACAGTTCAGGAACACATGTTCCCAGATATTCCTGAATGATCCAGGCAGGGCAGCTCAGAATAGGACCATCCGCACTGCGAGTTTCCTCGGCAGTAGGTGTTGCGCTTTGAATGCTGACACAGCTCAAAGGCACGAGCTTGGGAGGGCGCCACACTGCTCCGGCATTGCACAAGCAGGGACAAGGCCATCCAGCTCCTTGTGATCCCACAGCAATTCCAGGCACAAAAGCTGTGCAACAGGCTCTAGGGTTACGAGCCTCACGTCACCAGCTGCAAACCAGCCTGGTGATCATTCCCTCCTGGCATTTTCCACCTGGCATCAGGTTAACCTTTAGAAGTCTAATTTAGATCTCCAGTGCAGGCCGCAGGAGCTACTCTTGAGAAGGCCGTACCACTGGAGCGGGCACCACACAGTGAAAAGGGATTTTACCCAGGCTTAAAAAAATATCCCAACCAACCCATATCAGATGTCCCAGTGAATGCAGCTTCTCTTTAGGAAAGAGGAGTGTGATTCCTCATGGGCACTGCTGGGGAAATAGTTATCCTAAGGTATCAGATGCCTTCACTGCTTTTATTTAAAGGGGTCTGCCAATTAGATGCATTTCTGCTATTGTAAAACTTTCACCCTCATGAAATAACTACTGTTTCTGTTCTGCTGGGTCTCCTTGACCAATAAAAGGATTTAATAATACTGAAATACCAGATATTGTCTTCGTGTTGTATAATAAGTCACTCCATTCCCTTCCTGTTACTTTCAGATATATATAAAGGAGAGCTAAATATTTGATTCTTGTATGAACTAATTTTTTCTGTGTTTTGAACCATGAAGGTACTGGTGCTGCCAAAGATACTTCTTCCTATTGAGTTGATATTTAAAGCATTTCTAAGAGTCTCATCTTTGCTGCACAGTGGTATTAGATAATACTTGATAAAATATATTTTCTGCAAAAGGGTAATTATTGGACTTGAGCTTAGCAAGCAAATGTAAATAAAAAGTCTTATATCACTGGAGAACCAAACATTCCTTCAGGTTGTTGAGTTTGCACTTGTGCTATCTACTGATACTGTAGTCTCATGAAGTTCTCTAGTCAAGCTGGACAACACTGAAATCTTAGCATACAAGAAATTTGTTTTGTATTACAGATCTCAAACTTCTTTTGCAATCTATAAAGAAATAGAAGAGCATCAGTCCAAGTCATCTTTACTGTATATGGATGTTGACCTCTGCCTGATACGGTCTCAGAGTTGTGTCTGGCATCTTTTAACTCCTTAAAAATGCCACCCAGCCATTGCAGAAAAATACCCTTAGCCTCAGCTCCACAGGCTGAATACAATGGCAAGAAAAACCTGGAATTCAAATTTGAAATTTGGTCCTCTTTTTCTCTCAAATCTCTGGAACAATTAGACTAACTATGGAGCAAGTAGTGTCAATGACAAGAGTGAAAAAAGGGGTATTCTTAATATGGCAACCACATAAAGGCAACTCATAAAAGACTCCAGATGACGGCTGACTAGTGGAGCTTTTGCTGGGCAGGTGACTGTGAGCCTGGACTATGGTTCTTGCCGTGCTGATTTAATTCATATGACGAAGGCTTTAGCGTAATCAAAGTCATTCATCTATTGGCCTTGTCTGTGCCCTGGACTTGAGTGTGAACAATCAAATCAATACATGTTTATTACCAAAGTTCTGTCTTAAGCCTTCTCCATCAGGTTTTTATCTTCTGCTGGGTTCTCTGATTTTTCCTGTACCAAGAGGGATTTTTTCCAGTAAGTTACACTACAGGTTTGTTAGGCTGCTGTTTCATACACTGTTAAAATATTGTTAGATAAACTAAAACAAAGTCCTAGAAGAACAACTTTCACACTTGTCTTGCAATACTGGTGAAACAAATACTGTTTTATACCTGTCTAGCGTCTTCCATTGGATAGAATCCAGGCATGGTATCAATGGTATATTAATGTAACCTCTTGAAATGATTGTAAATTAATGGATATTATATTTCATTAACAGTTGAGGAGATACAAAGGAAAGTGGGTACCTTCCAAGGTTGGGACTTGCTAGATTTGGGAGTAAAATCTGTATTTCCACAGTTGTATTGGAAAGAAATAGCAGACATCGCAAAGAAAGCCAACAGCAAACTATCAAAATGTTCCCACCACTGACATAAGTAGGAGTAATACTTCATTCCCTAATGCAAAATATTTTCCTGTGATACCCTCAGCGCATTTTACAGGTCTGGGTAAAGTCAATCTGCCTCTCCCTCCCACGTGGGCTCACATACGGAGAGTCCGACTGAGAAAGTACTTACTGAGACATAGGTGTGTCCATGGAAAGCTTTCCATTTTGTCCGGTGTGCTTACTTCCCATAGGATCACTAGGAGGCACCTCATCCGCTTGTTGGCATTTAGCCATCCGTCTCTTGTGACTGAGCTTCAGCTGCTGTGATGCAGAATGGAGAGACATGAACACCTCAATGACATGGTTCAATAACTCCTTAAATAAGTTACATCCTGGTCATCATTAGACACCACATAAAAGACGATACATAATGACACACGTTGTGAATATTTTCGTACAGATGTTCTGTATTCAAGCTCATTTTTATCTCGTGATACAAGAGTTTTTAAAACATTCATATGAACTGGGCTTTAACCATCTGTTAATTTCAGAAGCTTGATGGTACCTTTCTGGTTTTGAAAGCCAGCCTTGTATTGGAACTATAACGAAACTCTGTGGTGTGCACACGTTATATTAAGAAAACTCCTCATGACATTTGACAGCCTGGCTACCAAGATGAAATGACAGCCAGTCCAGCGTAACAGAGAGCTGTGCACCTCATTGTCCCTGCCCAGCTACAGTGCACAGGGACCGTCGAGCAATACCAAGAATACATTGCTGAGATTGAGATGTTCATTTAGCCTGACAGAATCCCCTTCAGCACAGCCCCTTCTAGGACTGCTCTCCCCCAGGAAACTCCACTGAATTCCCAGCTCCAGGAGCCACTCCTGCAAGTCCCCTCAGCCTTCTCAGAAGCCTGCAGAGCAAGGGACCTCCCTCCTCTAAGAGCCTTTCTGCAAGTCTGCAGAACCATAGCGTCATTCCTCTCCCTGATGTTTGTTTATCCAAAACATGTCAGTGTCAACACGACTGGGTTTCTTTTCCAGCCAGATAAGAAGAAATGGCTTTTCCTACTGTGATGTGTTCACTTTCCTAGAATTAGGAAACATGACATTTATGTACATGTATTGGAATTAATATAGCTGCATTCCTGAACAGGAATATCTGTAAATCCCGAAGAAGAAAAAAAAACCAAAAATAAGCCCCAACCAACCAACAACACTGTTGTATTAGCCATTCCAGGTTCTCTCTGAACTAAAATTCTTCTCCTCCGCATTCACTGAATTTGGTGATCACTACCCTAGAGAACTCAAATCTCAACTTTATAGCACTCCTTAATTATCAGATAGCAGAGCAATATGTAATTAGCAATAAATGCTGTCTGTTTTCAACCAAATGATGCACGAGGGAAGGGTGCAGGGAGCTCACATAGAACATATGTCACAGAAGCCACTCCATGCTGGCACTATGGCCATGCAGGCTCTTCCTGGGAGAGCTCATCAGGTACAAGATATCCAACACCTTAGCAGAGTTCAGAGCATAACTTTTGATAGCCACCGTCTGTTTTCATGAGGTTGATTTAGCATGGTGGTATCTGGTGTGAAAACTGCAGACCAGGTTAAGGGCTTTATAAGTAACCCCAGGCTTTCTCTTAGTCATCACTCCTCTCATCCCAGTAGCAGAGCAAGAAATCAGCAGTGGTGGCTGATGCAAAACACTTGCTGTGTTGAATGTCAAGACCCAAGAGTGGGAAATACTCATTTTTACCAAAGCATGAGTCAAGATATAGCAAAACAGTTTCAGGTCCATGGGAATTTAATCAAACTGCTGCGGTTTGTCAAATGGAATAAAAAAACCCAAACAAAACAAAAACAACAGTTGTTTTTGGTTCAGCTTGGCATTGGCAGGTATCTACTCAAGTTGCCAGAGTGCCTCATGGGACCTACAGTTAAATGATTTCTTGCCCGTGTTCTCCTACGTAAATCATATTCTCCCATTTAATTTTCCATTCCACTGCCCCCTCTCGGCAGTGGCAGCGCCTTATTTGGTTTCCCTGGCCAGGACAGAGCAGATGAGATGCTGCCCTGCTGGAAATGTGGGCCGCAGAGGAGAATTGAGAACACAGGGTATCCAAACCACGGTTCCCATGGGCACTGCGGCCACTCAGGCAGGGCACTTCTCTGCCTGGCTGAGCCAGTAAACACAGCTTTAGCATTTCAGTCGTGATCCTTTTCTGCAAAGAAAATGACTGTCATTGTCCCTCCCCTGGGGGAAATTAAGTGTCAAAGTGCCAGAGTCCTCCATGGGACAAAATTTGTTGTTATCAACTCTCCTGCCACAAGCCCAGAGGTGCTCAGCCCTGCCTGGAGGAGGTCAGCAGCGTGTGAAGGCTGCCCTGCATGCGCCCGGCCAGCAGTGAAAGGGACGGGCATCAGTAGCAACTGGGAAAGAGGAAAAACAAAAACCCGAAACACAATCTGGCATTGAATGCCAGAGCACCATTAGTGAAGCTTCCCCAGGCTTCCCTATCAAGGCTGACAGTTTTGCATGAATGCTGCCAGACTGCGCACAGCACCACAGTCCCCCCGGGACTGCCTTCCCCTGCTGCACACAGCTGTGCTAGATGACCCAGCACACACCTGAAGCCAGCACCCAAAGGGTTAATTCTGCTCAGGGAAGTATCACTTATTTGAAGACTCAGTCACTAGACACCAGATAGTTTCCACAGCTGGTAATTAAACCAATTTGGACATCCAAAGGGCAGTTCTCTTGCCAAGGTGCAGCAGCTCCTGGCAGCCAGCCCTCCGAGCTCTCCTGCATCCCACCGTTGCCATGGCAGCACGGAGGATGTGCACCTTAGTGCTTATTAGGCTCCAAGAAGCATTTCCCATGTGAATCAGGCTGCACAAACACAGGCACAGAACTGTTAAACCATCACAGTATGAAAATCAGCTATGGCCACAATTACACAAAACTAGAAAAACTGGAAGAGCGCTCGTCTCCTTTGCACATTGACTGTCTCTATTTAAAGCTTTATCTTTTGGCTTCCAAAACACTCTGCTAAGCAATGTCTGCTACGTGGGGACACCAGGTAAACAGACATCCTTTGACTGAGTTTGACAAAGGAGCCCTCCTCCCTTTCCACTCCTGTTAACAGTAATTTCTTTAATATTTACCCCCCACAAAGTGCAATCAGAAAGGAAATTAATCTGCTGTGCCTGTGCTAGTGACCCTGTGGAACTGTCAGCAGCAAATGTAAACTCCTGCATGACCTCCTGGGCCCGTAACGCCTGTTGCGCTGGATCATGCTCTGCTGGTTTAGTTTTTTAGGATTCCACAGATGCCAAAAGTAATCTCAGTTTACATGAAACACAGGCAGGGCAAAGACACTCCACGGAAGCCAAGAGCACTGCTTGCATGAGTAGGGTCTATTCACAGGCAAAGGATTATTGGTAGAAATAGGGATTAAAAGACTGAAGCTATTGGCTCGTAAGTCTTTTTTTGCTGATTCAGGCCTTGACTATGTAAGTAAACTGGTGACTGGAGCTGAAAGACTCCCAGGATGACATTGGCTAGAAATTACAGCCCCACCTACACTCCTCCAAGGTTAGGCTTTGGGCTTTTGAAGTTTCTGCCATTTTGGAGGACACGCAAGCCTAATTACAGCAGGGACTGGGTGCTGCCAAAAGCACAGAAGCTGCTGAAAATGTCTTCATACTCTTAATATTGCAAAAGTGGCTCAGTGAGGCTGAGCAGTCGGTCCAGGTTCTGGCTCCCAGCAGGGTGGTGTATTAAGGAGGGAGGCGATGACAAGTAGTGATGAAGTACCCATGGCAGGGCTGTCACAACACCCTGCACCAGGACAGAGTATGCATTAGCTGACTGGCATGAGGGTCTTCTCAAGCACTTGAGGGACACAACCACTGACAAAGTCAGTAACAGGCTTAGGGTGACCCAGGGTGTTCATTTGAGATAGTCACAGCAGAGGGGGAACCCTGTGATGTTGAGTCCTGTCACATAGCCACTGCATTGGGCCAATGATGTGGCTACAACCTGGAATGCTCCCCTGCCTCCCCCTTGTTAGCTATGGCCCAGGGAAGAGGGTTTTTGACCAGGCTGCAGCCTGAGAGGCGTGGGAATGTGAGACGAAGTGGCTCTGGTCTCTCTCTCCTACCTTCAACTAAAACAAAGTCTGCCTTTACGATGCATCCACCACTAGTGAACTCAGCGGGCCTCTCTGATGGCTCCAGCTCTGTCACATGCTCTGTAGTGAGAGACATCACAGCACTGATGTCTTTGCAGGATGGGGTCTAACTGATTAGGACCGCCCTGCACATGTTGCCTTGGCACCAGTTTCTCTCTGGCCACACACAATGCACACCTCCAAGGGAGGATGACTGGCCACCTGGTAAAAACCGCTGTGCTGACAAAAGCAGTGATCTCTGTGGGGTGGGTAGGAGCGATGAGGAGAACATCAACACAGGGACAAAGCAGAGAGCCTTTTCCAAGCAGCCTTCAGTAACAGCAGCATTTCAAACCCCCACCTATGTGCGAGCTGATATTTCAGTGCCTTCATGTTGCTATGGACAACCAAAGATTTCTAAACTATCTTACAGAGCAGAGCCCTGTACACTATACACAGCAACAGAACTTGCCATTTTTATTACCAAGAGCGCTATGTCAGAAGGCAAGAAACACTGTCATCGCTTTGCAACTGAAGGTACTGAAGGTACGATCACTCTTAGGTAAAACAGATTGCTCAGGTAAACCCCACCCATTTAAATGCTGAAATCACCTCCTCAAACATACATCTCCTTTAGGTAACCCACATATCTGGGGTTGAAACACAGGCAAACTATGTGGTAGTGAGTCACTGGGTTAAGAAGAGGCGGCTCTAGAAAACAACAGGAGGATTACTGGGGAGAAAGGTCCCTGGAGTAAATTTTACCATGCGTGTAATTCTAGCTGCAGTAAAACTGCACGTTTATTTACAGAGCAGCGTGCTGGCTGCACACACAACTAGTGCCTCTTCCAAGGGCATACATAGAACTGTGAGGAGAAAGCCAGGGACAGGGTGCAGAGTCTCAACATGCTCTGTCCGGCCAGCTGGCAGCCACCGTGTGCAGCGCAGCCTCATCTCACATGGCTTCAGACACCCGAGTAGTTAAAAAAACCACGCCCACTAGTTCTTTCTTTGGATCTATCTCACGAACAGGGTGTTATTAGTGCTGTGCCTACTGGATGCAGGGATTACTGTTACCTGAATTTCAGATGGGGGAAATGAGGTAGAGCGAAATGAAATGATCTACCCAACATTGTACAAGAGGTCAGTGGAAGAGCTGTGGCAGACTTAGGTCTCCGGGGTCTGCTGACAGCACTGTAGTTTCTATCAAGACCAAGATGACTGTGAAATACAGTAGTGTCACTCCTGTTTTAAGCTGGTGAAAATCCCTGTACAATCTGCAGAGTTACAGAAACTCACTCCCCACAACGTGCGGCCTTAAGCATAGAAATGTGCTTTCATTTGTTCTAAAATGAAAACTGCAGTACAAAATTATGCAGGATAGTTAACAAAATTACAGTCTCTGAGCCATTCTTTGGCTTGGCACAGAGCAAATGTCAAGGAAAAAGATCTAGCAGTAGATTTTGCGTGTCCTTCTCTATGCAAGCCCTCCTGTCTTTGACCAGATCTGCAAAGCACCACCTAATTTATCTTGCCACCAACACAGAGACGGAGAGCACACCTACATGATTAATGGAGTTTTATATCCAAGGAGTTGGTTACATTGCAGCAGACAATGAGAAATTTGATTACCACTAATACAGTATTGACACAAATGTCAATGCTGTAAGGCAAGCAGTATCGGTTTGAATCAGGGATGCCTTTCATCATTATTATTTTTGTTTGCTTCTTCCATTTTAATAAGCTGCTGCTCTGTGTATTGCCCAAATACTCCTGGCTAAAACTATCTGGGGAAAATTTAGTTTTTGTGTAACACTTCATTAAGTAGGAGGCACCTTTAAGAAAAAGGTGCTGTGTGTTCACATAGCCCTGTTATCATTTAAACACACAATACTCCAGCCAAAAACTGATCAGCTGATGCCTTTACCTCAGTGATAGCTAACCTTTTTTTTTTTTTTTTTTCAATCAGAGGGAAGCAGTAATAATGGCTTTTTTGTCTCTGGACAATTGCACCAACCAGATCACTCAAATCTTGACCAGTCAAAAATTAAATTAAGCCTGACAATCCCATCACTCAACTAAATGACTGGGGGAGTCTGATCTATAAGTGGGGATCTTTCCTTGCAAAGACTCCATGACAACGTGGGCAGGAAGCTTCAGCTGGTCAATACTTGTGTTCCTGTGGCCACCCTTTCACTTGGGAAGAGGACCATCCATCTGAGCTGGGCAAAGACATAACAGGGCCACTCTGCAGCTGGGTTGTCTCATGGGAGCAGTGGCTTGGTGCAGGGCTGAAGGGCTTTACACTCAAATGGCTTTCATGGTTCTGGCCTTCCTTGGTCAGGCTGCCAATTTCAGATCGTGGTGCCAGGCCTGGGCCTTAGCTCCTGCCTCTGTCCCCACACTTATCCCTTCCTCTCCATTACAGAGGTCTAGGGGTGACCTCCCATGAAGGATGATAGCTTCAATTATTTTCCCTATCTGCCTTTTCTTGAATGAATCTCATTTTGATACTTTCTGATAGTGTCTTCAGCCTCTTTGGGCTCTTCGAGGTACTGCCTGCAAGCCCCAGGTCTCATATGACATCAAGCTTCATGGATGGAAACAGGTCGACAAAGAAACCCAGTTACCCTCACTGAGTAATCATTAAATTTCCATGTCTTCAAGAAGGAATTGGCTTGGCTTCTGACATAAAGACTTCACTGACTAGAGGAATAGGCAGTATGGGAGAAGCTGCAGAGTTGTGGGGGCAAGGAAGGGAGCTCTCAGTGGCATTCATGCAACCTTTAACATCCTTAAACTCAGCAGGGAGGTTGGACAAGAAATTATACCGAGTCTTGAAAACAATCCCATTTCTATCCAGAAACAAGAGCGGAGTGGAGGGATTGGAGAGAAGGCAGGGGAGAGTAGAGCCTGATGGCCAAATGGCAAAGTTCATACATTGCTTCCTATCCTTCAGGAAACAAAAGAAACACAACAGAGCTAAGCTGGAAAAAGCACAAAGTGGAAATTGGCAAAACCAAAAAAGAGCTGGAGAAATAATAAAAAAAAAACTCTTCATACTTTTTGTTAATATGTTAAAAGGTAAAAGTCTGCAAAAGGATTTGTAACCACCTGAATGAAGGAAAGTATGAGATAGATAGAAAAGCACTGTGAGGCAGCTAAATAATCTCCTTGTCTCCATCCTGCTGCAGGGCGCGATTGGGCAGCATCTGCATCCAACCTACTCCTCAGGGCAAAGGACCAAGGTACTGTCAGAACTGGGATATGAAAGGAGGGTGCACAAGCTCAAAGTGATACAAGTGAGTGAATCATTCGTGCTGTGGGTATCATCTTGGTTAAAACAACCATCCTCTTTTCTTCTTATGGCCTCTGACTTGTCTCATCTGATAAACTTGATTACACCTTCTGGTCAGCAATTACTTAGGTGGCCATTTCTTTCTTCCTCAAGACCTGGATATTCACACAACCTGGTGTTATTCTGGATTTATTATTTAGCGGTGACAGCAAATTTAAAAGCCAAAATGAAAGCACTGAGTCACAAACAAGAAAGATTTGATACTACTTCAATCTTGGGAGAGAGTTAATTCTATATATAAGGAATACAGCCCAATATACTAGATAGAAAAAAAGACTTATTTAGAGTCTGCTCAGATGCTCTCCAGTCATGGGGAGCCAGAGGACAGCGCTGCTCTTCACCACCTCCTAAGTGTTACATGATTGTATTCTGACTCCCACAACATTAGAAGGACTACGAGAAAGATCACTACCCAAATGGTTGGTCATTACTACAATCTATTAAACAGCCAGAGACATGAGCTACAATTACACCAGTGAATATAAAAATTGTATGGAAATGCCATCCATTTCATGCTGCAGGCTATGAAAGAGGCAACAGCTGTGACAAGGGAAAATATGCCCTTCCTCATCATCGGAGATTTTAAAACCTGAGTTAGACAAGCACCTGCCTGGTGAAGGTAAAGCCAGTCATGCCCTGGGGCAAAGGGGTAGCCTAGATGACTTTGAAAATGTTATCCAAGCCCTTTTTGCTACACTCTTACACATACAACGCTTCACAACTGCGGTACTGACTGCTCAGAAGTCAGCATCTGCTGGCAGATGAGATCACGGTTACTACAGTAACTGCAGCAATTTTCTAAGGGGTAGACAGAGGAGTTTTTTTCCCCTCAAACTGTAAGGATGTTCAACTCACATGCTTAAATGCCTGCCACTGCCAGGCTCTACAAACTAGCCCTGAAACAAAGAGTAACAGCAGCATGTGGTCCATGCGTGAGCAGTGGTGGTACTCACCGCACCCACACCTGACATCGCAGGGCTGCTACAGAGTTTAGCACTGCTCTCCCACGAGCCTTAAATAAATAAATAAATAAATAAAAAACCTCCGCAAACCTCCTCCGTCCAGATGCAATACTCAAGTTTAAGAAATTGCAAATTAAAACCTAACTGAAATAGCTACAGAAACAGAGAACAGAAATAACCAGGAGAATTTAGGGTTCTCATTGGTAGGCCAGGAGCGAGCTTGGTGTGAGACTGGAAATTGCTGTGCACCCTGTAAATAAGATACATGGACTGCCCTCTACTGTATGTCATTAGACTGTGCTTAGCTGGCTCGTTCCTAAGTCACTGGAACTATTTGAAAATTCAAGTTGTACATTTAATTTATCCTTCCACTTACCCATACCATTGAATCTAAGTGTGAAAGCGTGGTTTACCACATTTATCTCTCTTTATATGTTTCTCCATTGCTTTATATTTACTTTCCCTAACAGAAAAATAAATGTTATTCTTCCTTTGATAATCTACTAAACCCTCCTCTATTGGTACTTGTGTTGCTGAGAGAGATGTTCCCTAATGTTTCTAATCCTCCAGTCCTTACTTGGAGCGTTGTTTCTTGGGAAAAACTTCTTTTGAGTCGTGAGACTTGGCCTGAAGTTGAACTGATAGAGCCTTTATTCACCACAGGATAGAGCACTGGTTTTGATGGCATGATGAGCATTAAATGCTCACCAGTAGGAGCAAAGGCTTTCTAAACTGGCCCTCATGTATGCAAGTGGGGTTTGCCACCTCCCGTTCCAGCACCAATCAACTGCAGAGATTGTCCTAAGCTTATTTCTAACGCCATGTAAGTCTAATGTTTTGTATGAATTTACTGATGCCTAGGTGTTATGCCTTGTATCCCATTTTCATTGCCATGTGCAAAAATCGGAAGTTTTTTCGTCCACTATGAAAACCTTCCACTGGGATCTGCTTCTCTGTACTGGGCATTTTTAACAATGTCACAAACTCCTTTTCCCCGGTACATAAATTCCCATCCTATTATATTTATGTCTCTGCTTGACTTTCTCTGACAGTACATTTGTTGAGAAAATAACAGCCCTTGGGGGCAGATATTTCTTATATTTTCTTCATGCCTAAAATAATTGTACCTACTTATTAAAAACCTCAGTGACAGTATGATACAATAACCTCTGTGATTTATTTATCTTTCAGCGAGCTTTAGAGAGAGCTGCTGCCTTTTTTCCAACTTTGTACTGTATAGTCCATCATCAAATGCAGCCCTGCGCTCTGATGTTTGTAACATACTACAACAAGAAATTGGACTTTGAATTACATTTATTGTACCCTTATCTAGTTGATTTACTGGTTCCTCAAATATTTGCTTCCTTATACTATCTTAATTGAAGATTCCTCCTGCCTGTTATTTTCTTTCACCGCTATTCTATAGAGAACAACGCTCTCCTAGCAGTGCTTTCATGCTGTCTTCTCCATTTTCTGTGTACAGCACTGTATCTACTTTTTCCCATTGCTTTAGTACTTTGAAAAAATCCAACTGAAAGATTTCAAGGGCATTAAAACCAACTAGATTCCATGATGCATTTTTTCTTTTCCCCAAGGAAGGTCTGCCTTGTGAAGGCACAAGCAAAACATTTATAGGAGGTACCAGCATCCTTAAGGAACTTCCTTAAGGTCCCTTGCCCTTGTCTTCTATATGACCAGTATTTTTCTAATAACTTGGCATGTAAGACAAGGGCCATATTAGTTGTTGGTTTGTTTATGTTTTCTGGTAGACATGTCTGGAAACATGGTTTCTTTCTGGTTTGTTCCTGCTATTCTGCTTTGGAGTAACTCAACCATAATCAACATTCCACTGGTATAATGGAAATCATCACCTGGCTCAACAACCTGACCAAAACAAGTTTGATACATCCAAAATGAAGAAGTTTAGCCTTCCTGTAGTGTCAATAAAGCCCTCATGGTTCCTCAGTATGGGATATCACAGACATAGCGACTGATGACGCTGTTGGATAGGACTCAATGCAAAGCAGCTCCTTCGCTCTATGCCTGGCTAATGAGAGGTGAATAGTAGATAGTATAGTGAATTTATTCCTGTGATCAATGAGGTGGACCGATCCTGGCATTGCTCCACATCTGCCAGCACCATCCAAAAATCACCCTTCAGGGCACCAGTACTTTTTCAGAAGAGGCTGCTGATTTCAAATCTCTGCTCTGCATTGGAAGTATTCGGCTGTGTGCTGAGGGTCTCACAGAGACTTGCTTGTAAAGTGGAAAGAGCCCCAGCAGACAGGAACAGTAAAGACATGAGGGGTTTTTTCCCAAACAAACAATGAAGCTTTGCTAGTTCAGCCTTACTATCAGTTGGATCTCTACCACTGAATGAAAGGCAGATGGAAAGATCTGCAAATTTAATCTGCTGAGTGGCTTGGGTTTGGGTTTGTTTTGTTTTTTTTTAAACAGGTAACTGGAGCATAGGAATTCTCATGACAGAGCAGACTAACAAGTCAAAATTTTAAATGAGCAGTAGGAACTGTTTGGAATAAAGGAGAAAAAAAAAAAAAAAAAGGTAACAGGTTCTTCCAGAAAAATACCAGAAAGAAATGGCAATTCTTAAATATATTAGAGTCAGACACATCATAGGGCTGGGAGAACTCAATGGCAAGGACTAGGAATTTCACTTTACCTTCTCTCCTGTACTGTATCAACCTCTTTGATAAGGTGGTATTTTATGTCAGGGATTTAAGCAAATTAATTCTGAGCATTTCTTTGATTAGTTTAACTCTTCTTGGTTTTCATATCTTTCACCATCTTATATTTATCCTTAAAAGAGAAAATAAAAATTGAGCACCAGATTATCTCCTCACAATATCACAGAATGTGGCACAACACATTATGGCACTTCTTATTCTTTTTTAGTACCTTTTAAAGTTTCCCAGGGCTACTAACACATTTGTGGCTCAATTTTGAAGCCTCCTTTTTTTTTTCGTAAAAAAACCCCATCCAGTTAGAAGGGAGTTTAGCCCTTGAGAGGAAAGGAAAATCTCAGGTTTTTCTTTCCTGCTGTGTGCTGAAACAGAGCTGTATCTTGTGGTTTTTGTTTTTTTTTTAATTTAATCCAAAGAAGGCAACTAGCAATGACCACAAATAGGAAAGCTTTGCCTGAAGTTGCTAATAATATTCTATCACCTTATCTTTAAATTCTTTTTCATTTATCATTATGAATCCCCCAGCTTCATTTTATCTAGTACAGTTAACATAATCAAAATCTTCCTACTCTAAACTCTCTGTAGCAAATCCTCTTTTTAAGGCCCTTGTTCAACCTCCTCCCTCATTTTCATTTTCTCTGCAGCTGCTTATTATACTAAAGCTCGGCATCAGAAAATTGAACTGTAGTGTTAACCATTTTTTCAACACAGACCATACCTATTCTTTCTGGATGTTAATGCTGTAAGTATGTTTTAAACCACCAGGCTGCCTGCAGTGAAATGCCTTGCATTCCCATTGTGTTACTGTAAATACCATTATTATGAAAAAATGATTGACTTTGTTTAATACACTGTTCAAATAGTCTGCAGAGATATCTGTGGTGCCAGTGTCATTCTCATGCTTTAATTATAATTTTAATCATCCATGATCTTCCATTTGTTTGTGCTATAAGCTAATTCTTTTCTTCTCTCACAAATCACTGGAATGATGTCTCAGTATTAATACTTTTTATTATTAAGTAGAATTGCACTTCATTCCTGCCCACTTGCTTTGCTAATCCTCAGTTTCTAATGTTCCTCCTAAAAACCTACAAACCATCTAATTCCTTCTGCTTCCCACCCTTTGCACCTAACCAGGACATTTGGCGACTTGTTTAGACACCGCAGGGTTAGTACAGGTACATACCTAGAGGGCAGTGAAACAGCACAGTACACCCTGCAGCCAGGGTCCCACAGCTCTGGGGATCTCTCAGACTCTTCTCCTTGCCCTGTAGTCAATAACCTACGTCAGATGTCCTTCAGGGCTTGCTGAAGACTATTGTTTTCTCTCAGGTCTTCAAATTTCCACAAGAGGGGAGATTTAAGAGTGAGGAGTCCAATCTCCTGTGATATGTTTCTGCTTTTAACACTATTCCTGTACTATCTTTAGCAGGCAGATATAGGAGAACTTGCTCTGCTCTCCCACCTGGACACCCTGCAGTCATGTAATGTGGCACCAGTCTCAAGACAGTAACTCCAGATGAGTGGCAGATCGTACTTGTTTGGGGCAAAGCACTCAACAAATGACCATGCACCTTTTTCATCATACAGCAAGTTCACCTTAGGCTGCAGCAGATTGCACAAGACTTGACTGCAAAGGAGCAATGTGTTGCTCAGTTTCTGAGGTCACTTCAACCCCACTGAGAGCTCTACGAGCAGCTAGAGACACTCATTCTGAAAGCAGGCTCAGCAAGACCTCACACCCAGAGGCTCCCAGGGGACTGGCATCACCGTGTAGCAGCTAGAGGGGCCTACCTCATTAATCAAGCTTACCTAATGTAAGACTGTAACTTTATTTCCAATTAAATTCCTAGGCATGCAATGGGAAACACTGAAGCTCTATCAGCAACTACCCTCTGTGAAGCAGAAGACCCCATAGCATCATACTGTATATAAACCACTGAACTGTGGAATGCCAAAAATAACAGAAAACACTGGGTTTGTAGGATTTGCCGTATTAGTTCCTCAGGAGATTTGCTGATGAGCTTTGACAGAAACCGTCTTTCCCTGAATGTAAATATGAGTTGCAATCAACAGAACTCCCTCTAACGCTGGCTTAGGGGAGCAGATAGACAGCCACCAAAGGTTCACTGCACAGGCACGCTAAAGGAATCTGCAGCAGCTCCAGCCTGGCATTTGTGGGCTAAAGGATCAAAGTGCCGGTGCGCATGTGCCAGCACACCAACGGGTATGCCTTCATCTGCGAGTTTGAAAACACATTCAGGTAGATAAAAAATCAGCCTAATAAGAACATGCTTCGAGCCTGAATACAGAAAATCTGGACAAGTACTTAAAACTCATGCTGGGCTGACCAAGCCTCCTGTTCCACACAGCCTTAACTCTGGCAGGGACATGAAGGACTCACAAGCCCTTTACTAGATCTCCCCTCTGCCACAGCAGGCTACCTGGCACGCTGCAGCTCAGCAAGAGAAAGCACAAAGGACACCACTACTGATTTTAGGAAGCGATAGCAGGGCTGCAGAACCCAACCCCCACAGTCTACTCGGCTGCTCAGCCACCTGTGAGCAGTGCCAGCTCACCTGCCCATGTTAACCCAAGACATCAGAGAAAGAAAAACCAACTCTCCACTTGATTTTCTTAATCAGCTTTCTTCAGATACCTGCACACACTAGAGAGCCTGTAGGTCAGCTCCAGGAGCAAGCAAAAGAAGTATCACTTAAAAACAAGTAAAAGAGAGGCTCAAGCTGTGATGCTGGATTCATTTTTCAAAAAATCCCTAAGCACGGTGGGTATTTGGATTATCAGTTGTTAGTTCATGTCCACACCTGGAAACACAGCAAATTTGCTTTACCTTTCTGCTTCTGTAATTTCAACGAGCAGGCTGCAAGGTCATTTGATATTATGCTGCTTTGCTTTTATCGGTTTTGTAGATTTTTCTTACCAGTGTATGAAGGGTTTCTCATTTTCCAGTGGGCTGCAGGCAGCTGCCTGCGCCTGCCCTCTCCTGGCAGCCCGCTACTGGTGAGGACAGAAGGGACTTGCTCGTCAGAAGCCGGATTCATGCAGAGATGGTGGCCCAAAGCAGATTTACACTCAAGTTTTCACCAGCTCTAGTATGTGCCAGAGCTTTTTGTGATGGATTAATCTTCCTGTGTGAACTATGCTAAAGTACTATACTTTCAAATGTGTCTAAAATAGCAAATATTACAGTAACTGTGAAGTACAAAAAGGGGGAATCAGAGCAAAGGTAAAAGGACCTCTTTGAATTAAATTAAGAGCTATCGTTTTTTTCCTCCCATCAAACTTTCTTGGTCAGTAGCTCTTATATTTTACATCCAACAGCACACACAGTGGGCGTTTCCAGAACAGCCCTATCGCTGACGTAAATACAGAGGCAAATACACTCACCAGAGGTAAATACACTCGTCAAATAAGCTACAAGGAAAGCATTAAACTAGAGCGAAACACACTGAGCATGTCTTAATCTGTCTGGTGTCAGGACATGGAGAGCAGGTATCAGTGACCTGTAAAAAGCAGAAGCTGCAGGGTGGAGTAAGATCTCGCTTCCACCGAAAGCTGGGGTGAGGTGGTGCTGAAGCTCAGGGGCCAAGAACTGGCCAGGCTTCCTGGTCTCTGCCCAGGGAGGCTGAGCCGGCTTGCTTACGCAGCAATGGAAACACAGCCCTCTAATGAAAACAAGACCGGTGGCTTTCAGGCAGATGGCTGTTCTCTCCTTGCGTTACCCAGGGTGAGCACAGAGTTCATGGGACATCTGTCAAGCAGCAGAACCAGGTCCTGAAAGCTAGAAGGCCCTCAGGATGGGAGTGCTCAGCAGGAGGCTGCCTCTCTCCCCGCATGCCCACTAGCAGTGTGCACCTCACCAGAGGGGGACGGCAGCCCCCAAGGGGCCAAGAGACGCTGGCAGCGCTCTAGTCCCAGTGTGTGGGGCAGCTGGGCAGGGCACAGTTACTGATCACTTCAGCTCATGCCGTGCTTGGGTACAGCAGCATTGCAGCGTGCGCCTATATTCAGTTCTGCATTATGCATATTTTTATGCGTATATTCAGGTCTGCTTTATCCCTTTGTAACTCTCCTGCTTGGATGGCTCCCTGGAGCACTCAGCAGAAGTGGCTGCCACCAAGCAAAGTCTTCTGTATGTCTGCGGTGGTTACGCATGCTAAGGAGCAGCCTTATCAGCCTCGGCTGAGGGCCTCCTTCGCAACACCTTTCCTACTAAAATCTGCCTAGAGCAAAGATCTGGCCCTGCTGGAGTGACTTCAGACTGCCTTAGTGGGTCTTTCTAACCTCCAAGCTTTCCCGGGGAGGCTGTTCTCCAGCATTCCTCCCAAGTGATAGTAAAGCTGAATCAGATATGACTTAAAGCAACGACTATTAGCTTCCCAGCAGCTCTGCTGTTCTTGTCAAAGGCCACCCAGAGCAATCATCTTTTTTTTTTTTGCCTCAGTGTAAGAGTAATTAGCACCTAAACCATCAACCTCTACACTGAATGCTATGGTTGAGAGCTGCGTGCTCATCAGCTCCCGTTTCACACTACCTATCCAAAAAGATGAACTCATTCTCACTACATGGTCACATTCACATATTGTTTTCAATTAGTTTGACTTCACTTGACAGAGAACAGTCTGCGCTTCTTGGCTGATTCTAGAGCCAGAGCGGAAAGATGCTGATTGAGAGCAACCCTTGTGTCTGTCTTTTGCATCACACTGTCTTTGTTTTCTGCAGAGGTTCTGATTTGTGTTAAATATTGTTTTCCTTTTAACATTGCTTAGCTGGATGTAGTTTGGTATGAAAATGATTACTGCCTTAAAAAATAATTTTACAATAAGCCGCAGGAAACAGTGCTTAGAAGTGATACCTCAGCTTCCTCTTTTCTCCTCAGTGAGACATGAATTAAAAGCCAGCTTGGGTGCAGGTGAAAAGAAAACATCATTGCCCCAGCCGCAAGGGGAAGGAGGAAATGTTCACCTGGAACCAACATGGTACATGGGGTTTTGTGGGGCTGGAGCAGAGCACTGCTCACATACCCTCACCCTGCGCCTTTCGCATTTTGCCCACACAGCTCAACAGCATTGTCACCTCACCCTCTCCTTTTTTGGTGGCTGACAGCCGAGGAGATGGCAATGATAAGCTCCTACTGCTGCTGCTGAAGCCACTTAGTGCTGACTCGGGTGAGAGGCATCACAGGACCTCATTTACCATCTCCCCACAGGGCTGTGGCAGGCAGGTACCTCTGGAGCCACCGTTGCTGGTTCTGCAGGCCCCCTTCTGTTCTTAGCCATGTGCACTTCAGGGAGTACACTCAGACTCAAGTCCCTGAGCCTTTCACGTAAGACTGTTCACAGCCTCAGGAAATGTGAAACCAACAAGAAATACTATGCTTTAGAACTTGAATAGGGTTCAGCTGGCTGAAGACAAGCTTCAGAGCCTGCTCCAAAGTCTGTGAAGCTGGTGGTAATGCAAAGACTCCCCTTGACTTCAGAAGCATGAAGTCCCAAGGGAAGAGTGAGTTGATAGCTGACCTGCTTGCCTCACTGTGCAGGCTGAGAAAGGGAGCTCTACCACAAATCTCTTTGGTGCATCAAGTTACAAGCAAGTCCCCTGACACTGCAGATGCTGCAGGAAAGATGAGCACGAGATCTGGGTCTCCCGGGGTTTTTTGTTCTTTTGCTTTTGCTGAAAGCTGCTGTTACAGGGAGACTCCTTTGTTGATCTGATTTTGTCCAAGTGTTTGTGCTTGAGAGTCGCTTAATTTAGTTAACAAACAAATTACAACCTCACACAAAATCTTGGCATTTAAGAGCATTCCCATGCTCATCTATACTCTCCTTGCTAATATTTACACATTCCCTTCTCTCTATCCCCAGCCACTCCACTGCAATCAAAGCTTTCTCAT
Organism: Baryphthengus martii; assembly: GCA_013396935.1. Classification (NCBI taxonomy): domain Eukaryota; kingdom Metazoa; phylum Chordata; class Aves; order Coraciiformes; family Momotidae; genus Baryphthengus; species Baryphthengus martii. The sequence goes on from VWZK01019580.1 coordinate 533,194, forward strand.
CAAACTCTTTCCTTAGACTTTAGGCTCACAAATAAACAGCATCCTTCCCTGTTTCCCCCCAGAATACCAGCAGCACCGATACAAATACCAAATGGGCAACAACAAACAGGAGCAAAACCCTTCATACAGGAGTTTCCACGGAAAAGCCCAGGGACAAAACAACACGATGTGGTTCTTACCCCACGCCATACACCTTCCCAGGCTTTGTTGGCAGTGTTATTGTTACAGTCCTCAAGTGAGGAGCTGGGCCCCAAGCACACTGGTGATCAGTACTGTGGTGAGGGCAGAGAACAGCAAAACAGGAGATCACACACCACTGAGACACTGAAGCCGGGCAGGGCAAGCACTTTCGTCATCCAAACTCTAACAATTTTTTAAGCAAAGGGGCTTTCCTTCCCCACTGGGTTGGGCTAAGGAGGTAGACGCAGCCTGTTCTCCTCAGCTGGGTGGTAACCAATCAAGTTGTGGTAACCTGCTACCTTATAGTTGTCCCTGCATGCCCTAAAGCCTTGTTCTGTATAAGTGCAAAATGCAAATAGTAGAGGTAGAAAAAGTGATATAAATTAATCAATTTATTTTAAAAGCCCTCTCATTTAAAGCAAACAAACAAACCTCTGTTCACAGAATATTATTCATTATAGCCTGACATCTGTTACTTTTTTAAGTAGGAGTTTGAAGAAGTTTGTCAGTCCATGGTTACCCTTTATTAAAATCCTGTAGGTCAATATGGCAATAACTACCCTTTATTGAATAGATAAATTATGCATACCAACAAAAATTCATCATACGTGAAAAGTCAGGGACTTTTTTCTCCAGCTTTCCCAATATCCTTTAGCATACTGTATAACACACAGTATGTGTGCTTTCCATTATGGAAAAAATAGTATGTTGACTGTGACAGGCTATAATTAGAGTGTAATAGAAAGCAGGGCCAGTGTAACACTCTGTGTTCATACACTGTGCATAACAATGGGATCTCGGTCATGGCTGCCTGTTCCTTGTGCCTGCCGTAATAACCATCATTAACAACAAGAGCAGGTAAAAGCTCTTTTCTTTGCATATAGTGTACAAAGTCTGTTTCATAAAAAGTGATATTACACTGACCATACTAAACATAAATGGAGCTAAGAAATGAGCTGCTCTCCAACACTGAATTTGATCAGTGAATTCCAAAAGCATCAAAGACAGTTCAACCTGAATAAATGTCAGACCTGTGTATAAATCAAATTAGTTTTGAAGGTGCTCCATCATGTGGCTTCCAGTACTTTCAGCACCCAAGTAGAGCATGTTTTTCCCAGGATTTGGAATTAAACACTATTCCATGAGTCTGTAAGTCAATTCAGCTTGCAGAAATGCAAGTTCATTTTCATTTTACCAAGACTGGCTCAAAATTCCCGAAAGCATTGGAGATGCAATCCACTGCCCTATCTGAGGAAGGCCAGGGACGCTTCTAGGTGGTGGTTTGCAAGAGACTGATACTGAACTATGTAAAGGACAGAGTAGTACAGCAGGTACAATGGGAAGGGGGCAGGCGGGGAATCAGATATATTGTGTAGGAATAGAAAGACAATGTTGGATCACAAGAGAGCACATAGGAGCAAAACCCCTGGAAAAGATTAGTAGACTCACAAAAGATCTTGAAACTGAGAAGCAGCATGACCACCTTGGTCATGCAGGAATACAAAGAAAGGAGAAATTACAAGGTTATGCTGCAGAAAACTTCACTTTGTATCCTCTGGATTGAAGGGAATGTTTGTGCATACTAGAATGTGAAAGGGAAAGAGGCTGCAGCAGTCAACAAAGGAGATGTTGAAAGAGACCTATAGGTGGAAGGAGAAAAACCAAATATGAGCACAATAGGTGTTATCTGAGTGGAGCTGTTCTGATCTCTTCGGAAGAACTGGTGAGGAAGCTGCCAAGGAAAGAACTCTGCTGGGTTTGTCGAAGCTCCTACGCTAGTGAATAGATCCCACTGACACAGAGCCACTGGTCACCAGGCTGTAAACTCTGGAAGGTCATTTCCCATCTCTGGCTTTTTTTGCTTTCCTCTCTGAGCAGCTCCCATTCAGATGCTGCGATAAAGCAGGTTTCTCATTTGCATTTTCCAAACCAGGCTGCAGGTTTGTTTGCTTTTTAAAAATTCTTTCCTATGACCTTGGCTGGAGAAAGCCCACAAATTGCTTCTGCTATTTGACATGACCACTTACAGGAAGTGGGGAGAGGTACATTTCAGCAGTCCTCAGTCCTCACACGTTGGTGGCAGCTGCCTGGTGTCTCCCAGGTTTCAGCTCCAAGGACTCAGCCTTTCAAGCAAGCCAGTCTGATATTAAAAACCACAGTATAGATAGGAAATAGACATCACACGTGTCTAATTACTGTTCCTCTGCTGCCCTAACAATTAAGAGTAAGACTAAACGATCTGTGGGCTGTCACCTTTGTGCCCTGACTGTGTGCGCTCTGAAGGGTTGATTTCACGCTCATGGGGGCACACAGCACACCAGAGAACAGCGGTCCCTATTTTTCCCAAGGTTTTTCTAGTGAGGGCCCTTGCAGCAGTTTGTCACAGTTGTTTGCCACTGAAAATGCTGCCAAACATTCAACTGAGACAAGTAAAAGATTTGAAAGATCTGCAGAAAATAAAGTCAATCACTAGGGCTGGGATTTTCCAAGGGAAATTAAGTGGGACAGCCTTACTGAAGAGTGGACCTAAAATACTGTGAATATTGCTGTCTTGCTGTGACCAAATTACATTTGCTGTGACTTAGAATAGACCTGACAACTCCATATGTGATGTGAAATAGCTTCATACAATGCAAGACTCTTTCATTCACTTCTATTAAGAAGGTTTTCTGCCTTATGCAGCGTAACCATAAGCAAGGTACAATGCTAATGAGAGGAGGTCTCAGTGAAGGGCTGAGGCTCCCAAGCACAGATGTGAGAGATGAAGAAGAAAAGCCGGGTGTCATGGACACAGAGCTCATAGGAGGATGTACTAGATACAATTTCTATTGAAAAACCTACCCTCTTTGTTCAAGGAAATCTAAGTGGTTTCACTTCTCTGCTGCAAACAATTCGCTTCCTCCTTCTAGCAGAGGGGAGATGTGAGGTTTTTAGGTAGGAGAACATTAACCCCAAGAGAGAGGCCATCGCTGAAATATACCTGCATACACCGGTTACTCATGGCTGCCTCAGAAATGCTGGTTTGCCGCTTGACCTATTTCTGGCTTCAGCAAAGGAGAAGAAAAACAACCCACCATTGATTTTTACAGTAGTTGTTCTGCAGAATAAACCAGACCAAACCCAGTGTTTGTTTTGCTTCCTGGGGATCTGTTGGAGAGGTCACTAGAAACGTTACAGAGATTTAAAACAGGAGATAAAAGACAACTTGTTTTCAGTTCAAGAGGTTGATACTTCCTAAAGATACCCACCTGTCCTAGATTTCCCCTTCCTACATAATTTTGGTAGAAAAATAAATCTTATAAAAGCCCAAACCTGTGAATTATGAAGTGGCTTTGATTCCTCAAAGGAGAGGTTTGGAGCAGTCTTAAAGACTGATGATAAATGGTAGCCCTCCGCAGAGGCTCCCAGCCTGACACATGGTCACGAGCATCTTCTTTCTCAACAGCGCTCTCATACCCCTTTGACTGCCCCTTCCCTTGCCTTTGCTGCCGCCTCAGCTCAGCAGGCTTTCATTTTTGCTGCCATACAAGGATGAATCATAGAATGGTTTAGGTTGGAAGGGACCTCCAAAGGTCATCTAGTCCAATCCCCCTGCAGTCAGCAGGGACATCCTCAACTAGATCAGGTTGCTCAGAGCCTTGTTGATCCTCACCTTCAACATCTCCAGGGATGGGGCCTCAACTACCTCCCTGGGCAACCTGTTCCAGTGTTTCACTACACTCATGGTAAAAAGCTTATTCCTAATATCCAATTTAAATCTACCCTTCTCTAATTTAATACCATTGCCCCTTGTCCTGTCACTCCAGGCCTTTGTGAACAGTCCCTCTCCAGCCTTCCTGTAGGCCCCCTTCAGGTACTGGAAGGTTGCTATTAGGTCTCCTTGGAGCCTTTTCTTCTCCAGGCTGAACAACCGCATATCCCTCAGCCTGTCTTCATAGGAGAGGTATTCCAACCTGCTGATCATTTTCATGGCTGTCCTCTGGACTCATTCTATCAGGTCCATGTCCTTCTTGTACTGAGGGCTCCAAAGCTGAACACACTACTCCAGGTGAGGTCTTACCAGAGCAGAATAGAGGGGCAGAATCGCCTCTCTCAATCTGCTGGCCACACTCTTTCTCATGCACCCCAGGATGTGATTGGCCTTCTGGGCTGCAAGTGCACACTGTCTGCTCATGTCCAGCTTCTCATCTACCAGCACTCCCAAGTCCTTTTCTGCAGGGCTGCTCTCTATCACCTCATTCCCCAGCCTGTATTGATGATGTGGATTTCTCCGACCCAGGTGCAGGACCCTCTACTTGGCCTTGTTGAACCTCATAAGGTTCACCTGGGCCCACCTTTCCAACTTGTCCAGGTCCTTCTGGATGACATCCTGTCCCTCTGGCATCTCGACAGCACCACTCAGCTTAATGTCATCTGCAAACTTGCTGACGCTGCACTGGATCCCACTATCTATATCATTGATGAAGATATTGAACAGTACAGGTCCCAGTACGGACCCTTGAGGGGCAACAGCTTGTCGCTGATCTCCATCTGGACTTCAAACCATTCACCACTACCCTCTGGATGCGACCATCCAGCCAATTCCTTATTCACTGAACAGTCCACCCATCAAATCTGTATCTCTCTAACTTGGCGAGTAGAATGTTGTGGGGGACCATGTCAAAAGCCTTGCAGAAGTCCAGATAGATCACATCCATAGGTTGTCCCTTATCCACTGACATAAAAAGCCACAAGGTTGGTCAGGCAGGCTTTGCTCCTAGTGAAGCCATGCTGGCTGTCTTCATGCTGTCCTCCGTTAGCCCAGCCTGCAACAGCTAGGATGTTCTCCACTAGAAAGTTGCTCTTTGCTAACTCTATTTAGAGAAAAGCTGCTCCTAAGCCCCTTGGATGGGTAACTGAGATGAAACCTCCTGCAGCAGCGATGGCTTTGCCCGACTGGAGGCAGAGATGCCCAGCTGGAAGCAGGTGGGTATGTCTGACCTCTGCAGAGCCCCTGTGCTGCACCAGCACTGGATGCAGGTCTCCAGGGAGGCACTGTCACAAACGGGCTTGGGCAGGCAGAGAGGAATAGACCTCGTTTCTGGCAAATTTCAGTCAAAGGCTTTTATTACTTGGCTCTGTGAAGGGCAGAGGCAGTAAAGCAAAGGCTGGCTGTAAGATATAGCTTCCCAGACAGGTGCAATGCTGCTGGGGACTGAATTTACATCAGGTAAAAGTCATCAGGCTTAGCAAGAGGCGGGCACCAGGGCAAGTATAATCATTGCCCACCTAGTGCTTTGTTCAGCAAGTCTGCCAGTTATAGTTGATGCAGTTCAGTGCGTATCTCAGGGGTAGGCACAGGAAAAGGTCCTCTCTGCTCTGTGTGGGTTTGGAATGCTGAAGAGTTCAAAAGTGCAAAAACCTTTTTACCCTGAGAGACCAGCTGAAAAAAATCAACACCTAATGCTGTATTCTAGCATCAAAATTACCAATGCCCATTTTGATCTGTTTGGGTAATAGCTGCACAGTTAAGTCAATGGTTAATTTTGAATTAGATGTACACCTCATGAAAAATTGTCCACCACACACCAAAAGAAAAAAAAGCGTCACTTAAATATAAAAAAAAATTAAAATGACAGAGAATCACATGAACCCACGTGCAGCACATGCTTTGCCAGTCTGCAACGAACGCACACTGAGAGTGGCATTTTCTCTTTGCTCCATCACCTGTGGTCCACACTGTTTGTCCTGGCTGACAGTTTCAGAGGAGTGCAGTGCTGCTCCAACCACCAGTCTGAGTCGCCGGTGGTGTCTACTTAGCCCCTGAGGGCCAGTGAATATCTCAGCTGATGTTAAACCCACTTCTCATCTGTCTGTCATATGGGGAAAGCAAGCTGACTATCAGTGGTCTAGTTTTGTCATTGCTGCAGTGCAATACACACGGGAAGCCACTCAAGGAGTTGGTAAATGACCAAGATCTGAAACATCTCTGGACTGTTAATGCCAGATATCCTTTGTGATCAACCAGCCTGTCTTGGCACAGGCCTGCATCTATTGGTTTTGGGTGCAAATTGGATAAAAGATACTGGAGAGAGATGCTAGGATCATTTCATCAGAGGTTTGTTTTAGACCTTACTGCTTTCTTTTGCTGCCACCGTTTCTAGTTTGATCCACCACAAAATGGACTATCGAAGAAAATAAACGTAACATAGCCAGTCAGCATGTGGATCTAGGAAGACAGAGGGACAAGCAGGCTATATGTTTGATTATGGTGGAATAGAGACATCAGAGACATGTGGCCTTGAAAGTATTGCTGCACATAAGCCTGCTCCTCCAAGAATACAAGTCAGTACTTGCAGAAGATTCCCAGGCTCTACATACATAACAAACACATCACTCTGGTCCTTTTCATGGACCTTTTCATCACTCTCCCAAATGCCCTTTTGCTATTGTAGGGTGCAGTCTGAGGCTTGTGAGTTATGTGGCAGGGGAGTAGTTGAAGTCTGGTCCTCTCTTGTGTCTTCATGCCATAGCGACAAGTGTGACTAAGCTAACACAGGGGGATCAAAATCCCAGTCTGGATGGAGAAAGACTTGCAAGGGTCATTAAGACTGCTGTCTCCAGATCACCTTGGGGCCTGGACGTGCATACCGACCTCAGCCCTATACCATGGAGAGGAGCGGGATCATCACAGTCATGACCTGTGGCCCGGAAGTACCAGTTATGCCCAGATGGGCATAGGGTAACAATTCACTTCACACTTACTTGGGTGAAATGAAATGTGGGGGGGCCTGGTAACCCCTCATGCTGTGGGTGTAAGTCACTCCACATACACACTACCGCTTCCACGTCCCGAGCTCTTCTCACCCAGCCATTCCTGTGCCCTTGTGCCTCCCTACAACCTCATCAGTCAGCCGAGTCTTACACAGTAACTAAGACAATCAATGTCTTAAACTGTGCAGGATTGTTGCTAGTGTTCCTGTGGAGGGCAGACAGACCCTAGAGACTCTTTCATGTCTGCATCCTATAGCAAAAGCCTATCTAGAAAGTGATAAGATGAGAAAGTTTTTATCAGTTGTTTCCGTGGTCACCTGCCCAGTGCTGTGGCTGCTTTTCCTCTAGAGCTCACAAAGGCTCTAAGGCTGTTTTATTTTCCCTTGGGAATGAAAATAAATCACTCCAATCAGCTGCTTTTCTTGAGGTGCTACGAACCAAACTACAGTGGAAGTGTTATCGTTGGTAACAGATTTAGCCTGCAGGATTGTGTGTTCATTTAAATTTTAACATTTAAAAATAGTTTCCTGGGGCACCATGTAAACACAAGGTATGCCCAGCACAAGCAGATACAAATTGAGTAGAGTTATTTTGCTTGAAGTTATTTATTTCTGCATTTGACAGCTGCTGATGAAAGCCTGCCTCGTTACTCCTCCGTGCCCCCTGTGCGTTCAGGACACTGAAGTGACTCAGAGAAAGATGAGCATGGAGGAGACATTACCATCTTAATGATTACACTGATGCCTCTCTCTATCACACCTACCTGCCACCCAAATATCTGGGAGGAATAAAAAATTTACTGTCTCCACAAACTGATTGTGCCTGATTCACACCACTGCCAGAAATATAGCAGACCCTAAATGCCCAGAGGTGCTATCATTCCACTCCTGCTTACCATGCTACCATTATTACAGCCTGCTGATACGCACTTGATGGGACATAGAAATGGGTTTTGAATTCTAATTTCTCAAAACAAACAAACCCACCCCAGTTTTCTTCTCTGGAAGCTGTGAGCTGGAAGGGGGAATCTGTCAATATTTTGTGTCATCATCCCAAACCCAAACTTTAAATACACCTGCTCAGCTGTATAAATAAACAAGCTGGGGGGAAGGCAGGGAGGAGGCAGGAGGAAGATGTTCAAGAGAGGCTCGTGTCTGTTCAAAATTCAGAGCTTTCTCCACAGAGAGCCTACTTATCAGAGGCAGGGGCACCCTGAGCAACAGCCGACCTCCCCAGTTTGCTTTCCAAGTACTGTGGCAGTGGTCAGCTGGGCAGGGCCAGTGCTGCAGAAGATCCTACTCACACTCACCCTGGTCTCTGCGCCTGGAACCGTTGCCTGCTGGGCATCGTCTGGGCCCTGCTAATCACATGCGCTTAAGTCTTGCAGACAGGCCAAAACAGAACAGATTTAAGCCACGTCTCCAGAAGAAGCTGTCATTGCTCCAGATGCCAAGGCCTTGCCCTCCAAGACTGTCACAGCTTCTCAAATAATAGGTCGGTCTTCCTCTTTCGTTGTCCGCAGAAATGATACTTTCCTAAAATACACAGCTTTAGTTCTGCCTGGCACAAACTAGCTCAGGCCACACAGTTAAATCTTGCTGAATGTACAACAAACTAAGAGCAGGATCCAGTAAGCATCAATCAAACAACTTGCCCCCTTAAAACAGAGCCACTAAATAGCAAAATGAAAACAGCCCATACTTTTATACAGACTGAGGACAAGCAGGAGCCAAGGAAATGAAGACAGCACAGAAGAGATGCTGCATCCTATTTCCTGGGAGCTTAGAAAGCAGAGCAGGGAGTTGGAGAGGCCAGGAGTTGTCCTTGCAAGGAAAAAGACTTCAGCACACAAAGCAGGGTGCACTGAGGAATACAGGGATTTCTGCCTTCTCCCAGTATAACAAAGGGATGCGTGATCAAAGGAAGCAGAAGTAGACCTATCCTAAGCATTTCCCAACTACACCCAGTTGGATGTGTCCCTCACACCATGATTTTTTTGCCCATGCTCTGTCCTCCCAACTGATCATGCTGCCTGGTATAGCTGGATGATGTCCAAGAGCAGCTGCCCTGTAACAGCATGTTTATGTTTCGGGTGATAATGGCACAGGAAAAGGGAAAGGAAGAAGCAGCAGCAGGAACGACTGTCAGAGCTCAGAACAAGTTTTCAGGCCTGGCATTTAGGAAAACTTTGTTTCTAATGTGAAGAAAACTAGATCTAGACATGGAAAAAGAAAAGATACAGAAGCCCTCATTATCAAACTTAGAGGCTGGCTGTTCAGAGAAACCAGCTTCTAGGGTCATGAACTTATCTGCCAGGTGGCACACCTTTTTCAGTTGAATCCTTACCACAGATAGGCTTTCAACTGAATTTGTTTAAACAAACAAAAAAAAAAAGCAAAAACAACAACAAAAAAAAATCCCACAAAAAACCCCACCGAACCCCAAACCCACATAAACGGTCTCATATGTGTACGTGCAATAAAAACTGTCACAAATATCAAAGTCTTGACATCTCATATCTTCCTTAAAATAGAGGTTCCTTCATAATCCAACAAACATAAGGAATCTGGGACGTGATAGTTCTACATTACACCAAAAGTTTCCGTTAGCTTGTCTGCCTCTTTTTGTGAGTCAGAGCGACTACTGAAAAACAGGCAAAGTGTTTGCCCTTAAGCATCCTACGCTCAGAGCATTAAGGGCAACAGCAGAGCATCAAGAGCCGTATTAGCTGTGATACAGTTCCAGTTCCATAGGATCATCCTGTATATTTGCTGGAAGTTGTGCTTTTATTCACATTTTGTTTCTTTTTAATGTTTAACAAAAGCTAGTATGGGGAAAGCTAAAGGAGAAGAGAGAGTGGTCGCACTCGACACCTCTCCACGGGGCTGTTGCCACAGTCAGCAGGGAATTGCCATACTTACCCACCTCCTTATTTAACGCTTCAGTCGTTCTTCACGCTCCTTTGCAGGAATCACCAGGGCTTTGAGACAGGTCTACCAGCAGGTGTCCAGGGACTCAAGCACCCTAGGAAGGAATACAAATACCATCTAATTAAATCTATTGTTAAAACAATTTGTTTCTTGCTGGGGCTGAGTCATTTGAAAGTTTAAACAAGACAGGCTTCATTTCTGAGGGCAGACTGCCATCTTCATTCAGGAGCTCCTCACCCTGCTCATTTATTTTATTTTAGAAGGTACAGACCAGCAGCAGAGAAAAGATTTCTGTTGAAATAGTAGTAAAATAAAAACCCAGAGTCAAAACTCCAAACTCTCCATTAGAACGAGCAGTGTTTGGTGGGAAAATGCACACTATAGCTAGGCAGCATGAGCTACTAGAATAAACGACGGGCGAGCAACTGGATCTGCAGCACATGAATCATAAAGGTCTATTTCCAAGGAACACCTGCCCCCAAGAGGGCACTCTGATATTATATATACTTTATAGCTTGTCAGCACCCACTCGATGCCTGCACAGCAGGGTGCAGGCATGGCCACTCCTCCAGCCCAGCCCAGGCCAGGCCAGGCCAGCCCAGGCTGGCGTGCCGGGCCTCCACACTCTGTAGCGACTGTTGGTAAACCAAGGGGAACATCTAGTTTCTTTTTTCAAAGGAAATATGCAAGTAGGAAAGTGGCAGAAAGCTCATTTTTTCTGGAAAGCAAAGCAACAAATATAATGCAAAGTCTTCTGCTACTCACGTGAGCAGATCTGTGTTCACTGCCCTCCCAAGCTGCCCATCCTTTTGTCTCTGCAGAGGATAAGCCTCAGTTTGCTTTTGCCATTTTCCTCTCAGGGTCACAGCTAGTTTCTTAATTATTTTCTCAGGCAGTTTCTTCAAATCTCACAAAAGCCTGTCCATTTAGATGTTGGACATCTAAAGGCCTCCAGCCTTGGTCTCAAAGTGCCTGCCTGCCTCCCTCTTTGATACCTTCATACCCACACCAACTGTCTGGTCCAAGATTACCTTCTTCTGCAACTTAGAATTTGTCTTTACTAGCTTCCAAATCTCAGCCTAAACTTTCTCATCAGTCTTGACAGCTCTGAAGCTTTTTGGTTTCAAAGTCTAGCCTGTTTTCTCCTTTAATTCCATCTCTGCCAGACTCTCACACAGAACTTGCTCATCTAGGGCTAATATGTGGGAGAAGCCATCTCAGTGATTAGTTGAGCACCTTTAGGAGGTGTTTTAGCACATGACTCTAGAGCAACCCACAAAATCAGCATCTGACAACATCCATACCATTTAAAGGCATTTAATCATCAGCTTTATAGCCATAACACTTCACCATCAACTTCCCAACTCTGTGTACTACAGGCTGTTGTGTCCTAATTACAGGGCAAATTCTACGTTCCTTAATTTGCCACAAATTAATTACAATAGGTGCTAGACAACCAAACCTCTTTCTGAATACATAATGTGATGAGGTGCTCCACAGGCAGGTAAGTGAATCAGTATAAGGAAGAAATTCAAGTATTGTTCATTTGGGATAGTGAACCACAAAACACTTGTTCTTGTAACTTAATTGTACTTGGATTTAACAGACATAACTTGATGTGATAAGAAAAACCTCTCATTTCTCAATGTTTCTCTTGACTCTTGTCACTGCCCAGTTCCATTTCCACTAACCCAAGAAGCACTTGCTGCAGCCTTTGAAATCTCTGCCTTGCTTAAAGCCTCACCTGAAGTGCTCTCCTTCCTGGTCAAGTGCCAGTCATGACAAAACACCAGCTAACTCTGCCGAGGGACAGAGATAGCAGGCGCATAAATATAGTGAGCAAGTCAACAGTTGTGGTAGGCATTTAATCTTTCAGCTATGAAACGAGATTTGTTGATGCTGAAGCAACAAGGAGAGCAGAGACATGCTTCCTGGTCTCGGGAGATGTGCAGCACAGAGCCCCAGTGCCTACCCATACCTTGTCTGCCTGGTGTCAAGGGGTATCTCAGCAGGCTTGCTATGCTCTTTCCCTGGCCTCAAGGACAGCCAGGAAGTGCAAGCTTAGGCCCTTTTCTTGACATGGCAGCCTGTCAGCACTGCACAGCCCTTCCCTTTGGCTCATGAGGATATTTGGAGGATCTCCCAGGTGAGTACACAGGATTCAGCCACTTGAAGGCCAAGCCAAGCATCTGCAGCATGAGCCAAGGAAGAAAAAGCTTCTTAGCTTTCAGAAGGGAGGTGGTGAGAAGGAGCCATCTGAACAAAGACAGAGGGAGATCAAGATCTCTGGCCAGGAAAGGGGTGTGGTGAGCTCCTGAGGCTGAGTCCCCCCTCTGCTCCCAGCTCACTGCCTCCCACTGCTCAGCAGGCATTGCTGCACCAAAAGGCAAAGCTTACTTCCCCAGCAGCTAATTTTCCTTAGGTCTGATAAGCCAGGCATGACTTCCCACTTACTGCAAAGATGGAGGCATAAGTCCTCATTCATCTTCATCCCCTCTTTTCAAAAAAGTCAGTGCAAATCTTCTCAGTGACAAACATGACAGTGGAGCCATCCTGCTCCTCCAGCAAATAGCTTTCCAAAGCTTGCTTAGCCCCTTTTTTTCTCCCACTCCACTCTAGTTTATTGCCTTCAGGTTTGAGATTCTTGGCAGATGCAGCCTGGCAATGCCAGCTGCAAAATCATGTTTGCAGACCAGCCCATTAGCCCTTTCCATCCTTCATCTCCTTTGGCACCTACTGAGGCACTCACAAGCTGCTCCAGGAGGTGGTGGTATGGCCTGTTGCCATATATCCATTCCCTCTGAAGGCTTACAAGCCCATTTTACATCCCTCACACAGTTTAAATTCTCATTTACATGAAGAGACGTTTCTAGCGCACCAGGCGTGCCAGCCTCAGGTTTCTCTCTGGTGGCTGAACAGCCTTGCTTAATCAAATGGGCATCCACAGTTTTCTGTTTGGTGTTCCTCTCCTCCTGCCTAATTCCTAGGAGACCTCTTACTAGTTCCACGACCAGCATCACCAGTTTATTCTGTTTGAACAAGAGGCTAAGGGCAAGATCTGATGGCAAACAGCTGTGGGGATCACAGCTGCTTCTGAACACCAGGAATGTGGGGTCCCAGATCTCCTTATCTGCCAAAGGGATAAAAACCCCAACATAGCCAGAGTATTTTAAACAAACACTAATTCTTGAAACATGAGACAAAAGAAAGAAAAAGAAAAAGCAGCACATTACCCAGCACAGTTTCCTGACTGCCTGCGACTTTGGTTTTCTCCATTGCCGGCACTGCTGTTGCTGCCAGTAAGACCATGGCCAAATTTAGGCTGCAGTTGTACGCACGCACACACGCAGAGACAAGGTACAAAACTAATTGCAAAGGCTTGTCTCTGACTTTCCAAGACCTTTTAACACCAGTGCCTAAAATAACCTTACTGACACCTTGATTTTGCAGAAAAGGATCTAGGGCAACGACAGCCACTCGACTCCTGAGGCTGCCTGGATTCGGTACGCTTTTCATGAGATCTGCCTCACTTTTCCAACTGCTCAGATATCACAGAGGCCAGCAATCAATTACCTTTAAATAGCACACTGAAGAGTACTTGGCAAGTAAGAGGCAAATAACACCGCTAGAAAAATGAGAGTCCTTGCCAGTAGTGTCATTTCTTTACTGGCTGTGCCTTATCTAACGAGCAGCTGTACCTGTTACAAGTTAGCCTCACCTTGGCTTTTTCCCTTTGGTACTAATGCCTACAGAGTGTTGTATAGCTCCATAGGACTATACAATTATAAATTTTCAAAATTCGAAAAACTCTCCAGAATTTTCACTAGCCGTCAGCACCTGCGGTATCCAGATGGATGGCAAATAGCGCTACAAGCAACGGGGTTCTTTTCAGGCCAGTGTTCTCTGTGAAAGCAAAGCAATCACATTAAGAAAAAATAATCAAATACAGGATAAAATAAGGAAAGCTTTTGTCTAAAGAGCTTTCTTTACCCATTGCTGGCAAGAAGATTTTGGTAATTTCAGTATCTGCTAGGTAAAATTGTCGTTATCCTCTGTGCTATCTATAATGATGTAGTCAAGCAAAAATATTAACATTAGTTATTTTTCCTTCTTGAGCAGCTGTTTGCTCGTTCCCACATTCACACAGTGCAAAGCAATAAGGTCTGGCCATAGACTGGCTGCAAAGTGGGACACCTAGGAATTACTTGGCTGGTCTTGAAAGTTACAACCCCTGTGCAAAATATTTCTGCTTGTATGGAAGTAAAGGTATTTAAAGAACTCTCAAGGGCTCCGTGCAAGTACAGAGGTCGTTCTATACATTGTAATTTACAGCCTCATAGCATAATGTATAAGACTATGGTTTGTTTTGGCTTCTAGGACATCTGCATTAACAGGAACTATATTTTGGTACGCTTGTGGCAGCAGGACCCACATTACACTCAACAGCATTTGCTCACATGTGAAATCCCTGCCCCAGAGCTGTCAATCTGTCGTCAGATCAATGGCAGGCACTCTGAGCCCATCTGGCTGCTTTGCTCCTTCTGTCCCCATGCCAGCAGGACTCCCCGCAGCCCTGTCCCTATGGATTGTGTCACAGGATGGGGGACTTCAGGGATGATGGGATCACAGGGGAGAAGGAGAAGTTTCTGAAGCATACGTTCTCTAATGGCCCTCATGTTAGTTCAGTTGTACAGTTCAGTTAGACAGCTGGTATCTCAGGCCAGTAATGCAAACTGATGATTTTCCAGTTATCAACTGCAACACAGCCAGGATTTTCCTGCAAGAAAAGACCTAACTATTAGTGAAAAATATATGTGGGATGATGCAGAAAGAAAAAAAAATAATCCTCCTCTGTTACATCTCATGGATTGTTTGTCCTTCTCTGTTCAAAGGTAGTTTCATACAGTGCAGAAGGTTGGAGTCCATCAGCTGCGTTAGCTTCTCAGCAAGGTTGAATTACCCCCAGGGAACACCATACTATGCAATTGCAATGCACCCAGGACCCAGGCAAGGTTAACTCAGAGCTCCTCCTGTTTTTGGTGCCCAGCACAGCTTGATCTCTGGTGAGCAGTCCAGCCCTGGGCAATGCAGGACTCACCCTGAGTGAACTCTCCCAGGGAGGTACATTAGCTTATGCTGAGTTTTGAAACAGGTGAGTTGCTCCTGAGGCACCTGATAGTTCTCTGGTGTTCCTGTACTGCACAGCAGTGTGAATGGTCCTTCTGGAGTCAATCAGCCCTTTAGCAGAGGAACTGACTACGTGTCAGACTGATGTGCAGCCATGCTGCAGAGTCAGAAAACATCCCCAGAATGAAGACCCAGGCAGTGAGCTCCAATACTTTATACCTCTGCAGACTAGCTCCTCCTGCTCACATACCAGATTTAACAAACCGCTAATTGCTGCCTGATTTCTAATTACTCTCATTTACAAGAGCAATGGAACAAGTCAGTTCTGCAAACACGGCTTTTATGCAAAAAACGTACCTGGAATCTCAGAAGCTCGGCGTCTTTTTATATGCTGGTGCTGAGTACCCTACTAAAGTATATGTGTGACCTAAATATTTATGCCACAGGTAGCAGTGCTTGAGGTGGAGAGATAAAATCAAATGAGATTTTTTGGCTGCATTTTTACACCAACAAATGTCGAGCCAGCAGCTAACAAGGCACGAATCTGTTTTTCCGAGATCTAAACACAGCACAAAAAGCTGAGCTCAGATATCTTCCCTCCTCCTCCTCCTCTGCCCGACAGTGTCCTGCCAAACCGAAACCCCTTATTCATGCCTTTTGCTGTCTTTGGAGGTTTTTGCAGCAGTCCTAGGCCACGCTGCCAGCTGTAGGTCGGAGCATGGAGATGCACAGCAATGACGCCGGCAGCTCTGGCAGCAAAGGCAGCTCGCCGAGCTTTAGCCTGGAGCGCACAGGAGGGGGAGCGTTTGCTGCGGCAGCTGCTCTGTCCTGGTTTTCACCAGGGCTTGCTTCCCTGTCTCCATCAGACACTGCTCAAGCCCTTCAGCCCCCGGGATGCTCCTGCAGCATCTCACCGCACAAGGCTTTTTCTAGGCTCAGAGGAGGGCTTACTGAATCTGAAACTGTCCACCTCAGCCAAGTTTGCTGGAAGCCTCCCAAAAGTGTCAAGCTTCCTCAAGAAATGGAGTTACCAGCGATGTGGGACTCCACAACATTACTCCGTACCATTGCAACGTGGTGTGTAGCCGCTGCTTCGGTTTTTCCACCGTGGTTTGGCCAACACCTCTTCTGGTTATGTTATTATAGGAGGTTTCAAAAAGGCTTCCCATAAATGAGGATTTTGCCTGTAGGCTTTGGGAACACATCTATAATGTGAATTCCCATCCCTGTTTTTAAAGATACACTGAGCATCAGCCAAGCCCCTATAGGTCGCTACACACACATCTTTTTGTCATGTGATGATAGCATTTTCCAGAGGTGCTCCAGTAGGAAGAGGGTAAGAGATGCCTGGTCTAAGCATTTTCTGTGTAAAAATGCCTGTATTGGTTCAGTCATGTTTAGCCACCTCAAAGTTCCCAGTTCCTGTGAAAAGTCCAACTCAGACCTCTTCTGAAGTCACTGTGGTTATGACTCATGGGCTAAACAGAAGTGCCAGGAAATCCTGTATATACAGCAAAATGGCTTTCTGCATTTGGCCTACTAATTGCTAGGTGGGATTTTCTTGTGTTTAAATAACAGCAGCTTCTGAACAGGAACTTCTGGAAATGGCTTCTTTCTGATCCATGTCAGAAGTAAGAGATCTTGAGGCAATAATTTGATGGCTCAAACAGAAATGGAGCGTTGGCTGGGTCACGTCTTACACCTTTGCGTACGTACCTCTGCTCAACCTCCATGCAGACATCAGCCGCAGGCAAAGTCTTTGCCATCGAATAGGGCCTCCACTCTCTTCAGAGGAAATAAGGATGGACCAAGGACGTTTCTCAGTGGCCGGCATAGAATCATAGAATTGTCTGGGTTGGAAAGGGTCATATAAAGGTCATCTCATCCAATTCCCCTTCAACCAGATCAGGTTGCTCAGATTCCCGTCCAATCTGACCTGGAATGTTTCCAGGCATGGTAGCCTCTGCACATGAGCAAATCTTCGTCATGATGCTTGCCTGGCTTTTTGACAGCATGCCTGATGGTGCATGCCTGGCACCTGCACTTCTGCAGCACGTTGAATTCCCATACTTCCAACTGGCCTGGAGAAATAGCATCTAAAGTGGGAAAGTGGTTTGGTTTTGACCCACAACTTCTACTTCAGGTTAAGCTTGACATGACAACTACATTGCTTGCCCTTAGGAGTCAGGGCAAAGCACCCCTGCAGCACACATAAACCTATGTTTGCAGTTTTTAAGTAATTTCCTCAAGGGACTTCAGAACACTGACAAGATGGACTCACAAGAAAGACTTTCTTCCATCTTTGGTTGAGTCTTATTCCTCTTTAGAACCAATTTGCAGAACGAAACATATGTTCAAAAATTAAAAATAACATTTGGGTTGATATTTAGGAGAACAGAACTTTTGCGGTTCTTTTCTACAGCTGGAGAGGAAATGTGGGTTCCACAGGGAGGGCAGGATCCTTGAGCAACTTAAAAGCCAGTTCAAACCAGAAGCAACTGTTTGCGAGAGCCAGGGGCGCAGCACCCAGAGGAAGGAGCTGACACTGGCTGGAGATGTAGCATGCAATGGGAGGGATGCTCTGCTCCCAAGTGGATGCTGCGACCCAGCCCAGTTGCCCTCTGCTCCTGCCCTGTGCTTGATCCAACCATCACCTTATGGAAACTAAAACTGACTAAAAGTATTTAAAATGTAAATTACAGAAGCTGTCTGAAGAATCTCTAGTCTCACTTCTCTGTAAATCTCCAAAATATTATTTTGATAAAAATAGAGGGAGAGAAATTCCACTTTCAAGAAACTGAAGAGGTCTTTTTTCTGAAAGATGCATTTAAAGTTCCCTGTCCATGCCACATAAAGTCAAAAAGGCTACCTAGTGAAATAGTTCCCTGCACCATAGTCATAAAAAAAGTAAATATTTACAGCCAGGCAAGTTGATTTGCAGTTAGGGACTGTAGAAATCGCTCCTTTTTATCACTCTGTGCACTTCTCATTTTGATATAACTAATACCCTGCAGAAAACCGCTATAGGTCCCCGAGCGGATTCCTCATCCCAGAAGGGTGACATTTAAACTCTCATCATCCAAAGAGCCCTATTTTGAAAATGCAAATGAAGAGGTGGAAAAGGTAATAACTCTAAAATATCCACCCATGAGAGTTCTTCCCTGCCGTGTACATGGGCATGGGCATGCCTGGAACAACCTTGAGTGGAGAGGACACACCAGACATCATTGTCATCTCACAGCGGTGCTGCCACACAACACTTCACCCCATCATAATACCTGGGTGAGCCCTGGAGCCCACAGAGGCACCCAAGGGACCATGTGGGAGAGCGAAGGTTAAGAGCTGCCACACACCATATATGAAAGCTTTCAAATCCTGGAACAAAACACCAGCGTTGATTAAGCCCATCAGAATCACACATCATACCAAAAAATTATGGAGGAGAGAAGCTCCTTTACAAGCTGGGCTACAGCCTGAGTCACACATTAGGAGAGGACAGCTTCTCCAAGGTGAAAGCGATCACCACCACCAAACACAAAGGTTCCTTAACCACCAAGGTAGCGGATCAGTGATGAACACCCCCAGCGTTTGTGTGCAAGTTTCTACTGGGAGCTCTGCATCATGCACACGATCTGGCATCTCAACATCGTGCAGATCTTTTGAGCTCATTAAGGTTTGCAATGGGAAGCTCTACATTATGATGTAGGTGGCAGCCACTGACCTGCTGGAGCTGGTGCAACAGCTGGGGAAACTGCCCTGCACCCTCAAGGCCTGGGATATCTTTGCGCAGGTGATGGGGGCCACGCGCTACCTGCACAACCACAACTTGGTGCACAGAGATCTCAAGTGTGAGAGCATGCTGCTCACTGCTGAGGGACACTGGGCCAAACGGAGTGACTTTGGTTTTTAGAAGGTTAACAGCTACCCAGACCTGAGCACCACATTCTGTGGGTCTGCAGCCTATGCTTTCCAGAGGTGCTGATGGGCATCCTCTATGACACAGAGAAGTATGACATGTGGAGCCTCTAGGTGAGGCTCTATATGGTGGTGACCAACTACAAGTCCTTTGATGAAACCCACACCCACAGCATGGTCCAGCAGCAGAAGAAAGGGGTGCTGTACCAGGAGAGGCTGCCTCCTCTGCCAGAGCCCTGCTAAGCCATCATCACACAACTGCTCCGGTTCAGCCTGGCCTCAGCACAGTGTGGAGCAGGTGGCCAAGAACAGATGGCTGAAGGGGGACATATGAATGAGGAAGCCCTCCCCAGAGATCCTGAGAGAGCAGTAACACTTTAGTGCAATCAGTGCTGTAGTGGAAAAGCATTTCTGTGATCTATAGATCATTTTGAGCCCTGGGGTACCTTTATGTGGAGCCGATTGAACTTCACTTGCCAGCAAGACCATGTGCTCTCAGAAGTTGACCAAATCCCTCCAGAAAGGGGACCCATGAGCCTGCTGCAGGTTGGATTTCAAGACACAGGCTGAGCTGGCAGTAAGAGGAAAAGAGGAAAGCACGGGAAGAGGAAAGAGGGAACCAGCAGTGGCTGCCTGAGCACAGTGTGGACCTGCTCCACCCGACAGGCAGGTCAGGGCTCTCCCATGGAGCCATCGTGGCCAGGGCAGGATAGTGTGGTGCAACGTGCAGTTGCACAGTCCTTTATGTTGCCTGCTCCCCAGTACACGCAATGGACACCGAAACTCCCACATAGTTGCCCCTTTCTGCTGCTCCACAACCTCAGCCACCATACGCACAGGGCACTGCCCAGGACTGCAAGAGGAAGGCTGTTGTCACACCCATCTTGGCTTGTCCTTAGCCTTGTTTGCCACCAAACTGCATTCAAGTTGGTGGACGGGCAGAAATAGTGGTCCTGCAAATTACTACTGCAGATAAAATTTCACTTTTTTTTTTTTTTTTTTTTTTCCCTGTAGCATGATTTAGATCTCACAGTGATTGATATTTGCAGCCCAAATTCATAGCAGGATCTTTGCAGGCAACAGGATGGCATTACCAAGCCAGAAGTTTTGGTATGAGTTTGAGATCCATACCTTATGTTCAACTACATCTTTCAGATATTGATTCTCACTAACATTTAAAGTCTCTGACAAAATATATTTGATGAGAAAAAAAATGCCACTGGCCATGAAGAACCTGAATGGGAAAGAGATTAAGATATAAGAGAACTGCTTTGCTAACACCTGCTGTCCAACTTCAACATAGAAAGTTACCAATTACTCTGAGTGCAGCCTCCAAAATCTACTACAGATCCCTAGTAGCAAGTCCACTTTTTCAAAGGGTTAATTGAAGGTAGGAGCTGGTATCTGAAATGTGCTTTCATGAGACATTTCAAATCCCCTTTAAACAATCATCTCCAATGTTGTTCCCACTGAAATTGAAGTCGAACAGAAGATTTCCAGTTGGGTGGTCCATCAGTCTTTGTGTTGCTGGTGCCGTGTGAGCAAACAACACAGCCTGGGCAGCAGCTCCCGCAGCCAGGCTACATCTTACGTGAACAAACCAGTGCACATGGTCCTGCTGGAAGAGAAGGAAATGTTTTGGCAAAGCATTTTGGGTCTATTAAAAGCAGCAGTTTAAGTAGAACAAGATGTGGCAGCAGAGCCAGCCCAAGGCTTTTCAGCATGCAGGCTACAGTGATTTTTGCCACCCTCAGAACAAAGATTTATTTTGTTTTCCTCCTTGCAGCTGCAAAATAAAACTTCATAGAAGCAGCAGCAGCAAAGTCCAAAGCAGACAGAGTAAGGGATAGAAAGGCTGTCTTGAGGCCATCCGTGGCTGGGGAAACAGACTTGGGAAAGATCAGGAAGATCCTGGGGATGGAAAAGGAGGAGAGGAGTCATAAGAATGTGGGAAGTGAGGAGGCTGATTTCAGGGTAGTGAGATTTTCAGCAAGGCTCAATTCTCCTTTTCCTACTCTCCTTCCAACCACTCTGTCAGCCTCATCCCTCTCCAAAGCCACCACCTTCCTTTGGGAGAGCTCCCCAGCCCATACCCACAGATAACCAGCTACCTTCTCATCTGCATCCCCTGTCTTACTCCAGCCCTTGCTTATCTCCAAATATCTCCCTCACAACCTGGGAAGCAGAAGCCTGGTGCCAGACCTGGTGCTACTGTATTGCTTCTCCTTTTGCTTTCTTTTAATTTTCTTTCCTTAAAGGCAAAGCTGGTATAAAATGGGTCATTTTAAAACCCAGACCCTAACTCCTCCTCTCAGTGCCAGATTCTCCTAAACAATTGCAACATGAGTTGGGACAGATGACTAATCTTTTGCAAGGATGTGCCCCCTTGAGTGGCTTGGGAAAGCATCTGGGGTTCAAGTGGCAAGTGATTTGAATGAGCCACAGGAGGCTCGTAAGGCTGCCTCGCAGCCCTCGCCTTCTCCACACATATGGTGCTCTCACAGGGCCCGGCACTAATGATCTCAGAGCAGTCTTGAGACTGAAAATAGTCCATTAGAAGTCTAATTATACAGATTAAAAATAAAAATCACAATTAAAGACTCTGAACTAATTCTTATTTAATTTGCACCAATGGGAAATCATTTTCAGAGGAGAGCAGAACCAGAGGCCTTGAACAGGCTGGGGAGGAGGCTCCTCACCATGCTCTGACAGGGAGCAGGGGGCACGCTCTGTGAGCACCCCCCACACCTCTTGCTCTACACCGGAGCTACTCCTGAGGTTTCTACATGTATTGAGCCTGCCACTTCCCTGGTCTTATTTCCTCCTCAGGAGGGTAGAAATGCTTTTTATCCTTCCTGGGAGGTGCACAGTGAGTGGAAGCACCCCTTCCCTGGCAGATGAGTCCTGCTAGCCCAGCCGTGAATCACAGTGCCCTATGTTTATGGGAGAGCCCTTGAACTTTGAATGAGCACCCATGGGAGGCATAGACAGTCACACTGGGTTATCAATATCCTGATCAGTCCCATTGGCATCGTTCTGCAATGTGACTCTGTCCTCCTCAGGCTGTTTGTAACGTACTGATGTGGTACAATCTGTAAATGAAGGGTCCTGCCTAACACCAGCACTGAATAAATAACTTCCAATGGGGGAGCTGATCACCATGCGAGATACACAATAAATATAGTTAATCTTTCTTCAAGGACAAGAAGGAAAGTGTTCAGAGATGTTATAAGGCAGCTCTGTGGTATGCCACCATCTCACTTCTGTTGGTTTACTACATGGTCTGAGCATTACTCCATACAGAGCTCTGTCCTCAGCTGTTGTCATGCCCTACACCACCTCACAGGCTCACTAGAAAGTCTCCCAGGTTTTTAGACCCATGTCCTGTAATCATTTAGAGGGACTCTCAAAAGGATACTCAGCAGAATAAAGTGGTTAGTATTTTCTCAAGATTATTTCCTAAGAATCTTTGAAGCAATTTTACCCCATTTAATCTGAGAAAAGCATTAATTTCAAAGATGTCTTCCAGACTTTTAGTATAGCTTTCCTCCCACTGTTCTATTGTCCAAATTCAGCATCACCTTGCCTGAAATCCAGTATTCATTTCAGGCAAATGAAAGGAAGGGAGATAATTCACTGCATGTGGACATTAAAGCGCCCTTTTCAGCTAAGCAAAATTTGCTCTCAAGATTTTAGGTCATAGCTGGCGTGTCTGATAAGCTTTAGGACTCAGCTATTCAAAAATCTACATATTACAAAACTCTGGAGATAAGTATATTCATGAATTGTGGGGAAACACTGCTGGGTAATCAAACACCTCACGCACTCCTGCATTAACTCTCGAGCCGGCTCTCCCAGGGCTGTACGTTTCTGCCTGGAGCGAAGCTGGGCTGCCCAGCTTGCAGCTCATGACCTGCTGCAATTACCCTTGGCCCAGCCAGCGTGGGCAGGTTGGATGAGAGACGTACCCGAGTGACCCTGCCTCATTGGGAAGGCAAGGCTTTCAACAGGCAATTTAGCAAATAAATATACCTCACTCTGCTTGAATACTTTAACTTTCCCGTAATTACAGCCTTTACTGCTAGCAGCCTTTTATCCAGGTGCCTAGTGTCCTCCTCTTTCTTTTCAGATCCCACCCTGTGCCACCTTATAGGTATTCATGCTTTTGTGTGAATCTTAACCCTTCTTCAGTTTAAGACCTCCTCTTCTCTTTTCATCGTCCATTGCTCTGTGGATCTCTATACTTAATTGTCTGTTGGAAGAGATAGAGAGGGAAAAAGGTGGCAAACATTTCCCTGTCTTGAGTCATTTGATTACATTAAGCATAATGATAAATTTAAGAAAAAAGATAACAAAAGCTGTCACGCAAAGACAGGATCAAGAGGCTCTTTGTGCACTTAATTTTCCTTGTGTCAAGAAACTTTCTGTGAATAGTATTTTCATTTCCAAAGCACCTAGAAAACATTAATCCTTGCACTAGCACCAAGTGGTAAATATTATTCTCCCCATGCTATAGTGAACAGATTAAGTGGCTTACCTCGAGCCAAGAGGATTTCATTTTACATTACAGTTCAAAACTTCCCTGGTCGCCAGTCTTCTGGTCAGATCACAACTGTGTCTTGAAGTGGTAATAAATTCGACAATATTTGATGGCCTGGAAAGATATGTGAATTCCGTCTCTCAAAACTGCTTCCAAATCAATCTCATTTTATCTCACAAATGAATAAAAGGAAATATACTACAAAACCAGATGGCTGGAGTTTCTTTTCCATGCTCTGAATAAGGGATCCAAATTTATTAACTGCATTTACCACCTCTTTTCAACAGGCAAGGCAGCACCCACACCACAGGATGTGAGCCCAGGGTGCCCAGAGAAGTTGTGTGATATCCATCCTTGAAGATGTTCAAGGGCTGACAGGACAACGTCCCAGGCAGCCTGGTCTTATCTCAGAGCTGACCCTGACTTGAGCAGGATGTTGGTCTGGAGACCTCTGTGGTCCCCTCCCACCTGAGTTACCTGTGATCCCACAGAATTCTACTATGAGGTGATGACTATTCTTTCTTTTACACACAGACTTCTCAATGATTTTGACTGTAAGGGTGATAAGTATTTTCTAGACTCATGAAAATGTGGGACAACAAGCAATGCCTGCACCTGCCAGTTACGTTTTGATTATTGACTCGTAGATCATGACATGACATATGCACCTAAAAGAAAAGACCACAGGAGCAAGCATTGTTGTCAGGTGCTTCTCTTTGAAGTTAAAGAGCTTCACAAGGGCAGGTGGAGTGTTTGTTCTACTTTCTTCCTTGTCACGTTATTATCAGCCACAGCAGCAGCCAGCAGATTGCCTGAAAGACGTATGTGGTGTTATTTCTTTCTCTCAGGTGACAGATGTTCATTATATTCAGATAGCACCTAAATGTCACAGGAGGCCTGTTGGGAGAGGTCCTATGTACAGACATTGTTATTGATTATCCTGCCTCAGAAGACCTCACCTCTTAAACGAGAGGCACCTTGGCCACAGGAGGAGACCTTCTCTTGGACCATACAATCTCTAGGCGGCCTCACAAAGAACAGATGGTAGGACTCCATAGTGATCTCTTTGATGCTAGAAAATGAATGAGGCAAAACAGCATTTCCAGGCAGCACAGCTCACAGTGAGCTTTACATTGTAAGTGATTACTGCTAAAAAAAATAGAAAATTAATTAAATGCCTCTTAGCAAACCAATTTAACACCAATAATGAGACAAGGTCACTAGAAGCAGCATCATAGTCAGCATGGGAGCTGACAGGTTCACAGATCACCTTGCACCCTCGTAGGAGTGTATTTACAAAGAGGCTGGATCCCACCAGATGCTGAGAGGTCTCAAGTCCTACTAAATGCTTTTAAAGTAAATAGTAGCTGAGGGAACAGAGCACCACCAGACAAGCTCTTAATAAATCCCTAACTCCTCCTACTCCATATGGTCACTTTGCTTCTTCTCCATGTATTGTATTGACCCATTGGAAGTGTAACTGGCAACATTAGGTGAGTGGAGGCTTAAAAGAGCTTGCAAGAAGAAGAGGCAAGATTTGCGCTCGCTGCTCCATCCTGCTAGCAAAGCATAGCAAACAACCAACCTCACCCAGGAGACACCAACAAACCAGACAATATTCTCATTAATTACAAGCAAAAACTCCAAAATACACATTATTGTCTCAAATACAATGATAATCCTTGGCTCTCATTTGCACATTCATTAGCTTGTTAATAGGATACCTATTATGGAAGACCTAAACCAGTCATGCACATTTATACTGAATCATTTATTACAACAACAGCTTCCTCTCTTTCTATTTGACATATTTCTCCCCTGTCCAGAAAAAGGTTCAAACTGTGCCACCCAGGGCAAACTATAATTGATTAATAAATCTCAAGGAAAGCAGTTTTGCTTTCTGTGGATTATACAGCCAATTATCTTTTCCAATATTGAGAGCTATCTTTATTTACTAGTGATGCAACCAGAGAACTGCTGGAGGAAAGACCCATGGGAGTGTTGGACATACCAGCAATCTTCAAATAAATACACACAGACTTCAAATAAATACACATATTCTTGTAAGTAGGGGGAGAAACACCGAAAGTAAGTCCTCACAAACAACAGGTCTTCAAACCACTGTGTCAGAGTAAAAGGAAACTACTACTGGCAGAGGAAGTACCCATTGTGCAGAGTGGTGGCCCAGGTGAGATAGACCTCCCAAGTCCAAGAAAGGAGGCTGGGGAGTGATGTGCCCAGGGAAGCTGTATGGCAGCAGGCAGGACTGCTGTGGTGGCACAGGTGGAGCTGGGGACAGAGAGAAAAAGCTCAGCCAGGCTGGGCAAGCAGGACAATTGCTCATATCACAGAATGTCTTTGGTTGGAAGACACCTTCAAGATCATCTAGTCCAACCTTCGACCAAACACTGCAAGCTCACTCCTAAACCATGTCCCTAAACACCAGGTCTACACTCCGTTTAAATACCTCCAGGGATGGTGACTCCACCACTGTCCTGGGCAAACTATTCCAATGTTTAATAACCCTTTCAGTGAAGAAATGTTTCCAAATGTCCAGTCTAAACCTTCCCTGGAGCAGCTTGCATCCATTACCTCTGGTCCTGTCACACGCTACCAGGCAGAGGAGGCTGTCCCCCTCCTCGCTCCAACCCCCTTTCAGGTAGTTGTAGAGAGCGAGAAGGTCTCCCGTCAGCCTCCTCTTCCCCAGACTAAACAACCCTAGCTCCCTCAACCGCTCCTCATAGGACTTGTGCTTTAGGCCCTTCATGAGCCTTGTTACTCTTCTCTGAACACGCTCCAGCACTTCTATGTCCTTCGTGTAGTGAGAGGCTCATGTACATCTTGAACTGACCATGCAATTGTTTCTGAATCAGCATCATGGTTAACTATGAAGATGTGAGTGAAAGACATTGCTCAGGGCAGAAAAATATCCAAGTCATTCCCTAGAGGAAATTCCTGGTGGTGACCCGCCTTTCCTGTAGCCACCATTTATTTCATTTCGTCTTCACAGCAGAAAAAGCAATTTCAGTTTTCTAGCTTTTGTTGGACTATTTCAGGCAGTGCCTGGCAGGAAGACATTCATGGAGACAACTGCACTGGTGGTTTTGGGATGGAGCGTGAGTCTGTCAGCAGATTAAATCTGTTACAAATGCTATTCTCAAGACATCATGTAGGATCTAAACTTCAGGCCAACAGCTCGTCACGAACTTAATTTCAGTATGAAACTGGAGCCTTTTCATATTACATCTACAGCACTTCTAAAACATTTGTGTTTTTCATTGCACCCTGCTCCATTCCTTTGGTTTTACTCTACGCCTAAATTTGCTGCATGCCTCACATCTATACATGGGCAAGGAACAGCTGCCCTTCAGATGCTTCACTAGTAAAATTCCACAGCCACACAGCAGTCAGGGAGGACACAAAAATGGGCATCAGCCGATGACCTACCTGACAGCAGGGGAGCAACGGAGGTTTTGGTAAGTGGGTTGGTGGGTGTGTGGCATTTCCCATCGAGCAAAAAGCATCAGAGGAGACTTTGGCATGTAGCACCAGGACTTTATCCGAGTGCACATGTTAAAAAGCTATCTCAATTATTAACTCTGCTAAAAGCTCTTGTCCAGAGTGAATGATCAGATAAAACAAATCACTATATTGAGTTATGATCGAAATACTCACCTACAGAAAGATCATTACAACGCATTGCTTAAATTAAGCTCATGTTTCCAAGATCTTCCCCTAAATTCATTGACAAGAAAGTAAGTATATATGCCTGCAGAGCTGCAATTCATGCCAGAATAGGACAGACTCTACAGCTAACTCCAGAATCAGAAAAATACAAAAAACAGCACATACAAGTTTTTGTAATGGTGACATATTTTCCAATAGTAGAGAGACTCCAGTCACTTGTACGTATTTAGCGTCTATCAAATGATAGACGCTAGAAAAGCACATGCAATCTCGCTCTGGGCACACCCAATATTTCCATAGCTTGTCATTACCTATGGCTTTTATCATCTCTGCCACCAGATTTGCAATTCATTACTGCAGCATGAGCGGACTGTGGCAAATCTTCTCCTCTCCCCACCAAAAAATCCACTTCCACTCACGAAAACATGAAGTTCTCAAGCAGGATGTGACCTCACCAAGCACTGCGGTAAGGTCACTGGTCACCTTGGACACTTGCTGGCCTCAAGCTTTCTGCCTGAGGGACAACACACAGAGCGCCAAACCCTTGTGCCATGGTTGCCCCCTGATTGCCCATGCACTGAGGAAGGAAGGTCAGTACTGGGCCTTGCAGTGTCACAAGCAGATAATATTGGAAAGAAATCAATGGTGGTGCAGGCTGGGCATGGTCAGTAGAGGACTGCTGCTGTTAAGGACGGACTATTGTGGTAAAGATCTCTTGGTGTTATCACTATGTGTCTTGTGAGCTGGCTTTCCCTGTGGTTTAAAAAAGGTTCTACAAATTTGCAACAATCGGTGACACTGGAGAACAAATTTTGAGGTTCAAGGAGTGCAGAGGACTCTTTTTCAGGTCAATGACTAATGGTCATTTCAGCTGCTGCTAGGGCTGGGGAGGCTGGAAATATGGTTTCTTGGAGCTGGTGGGAGGAGGAAGGGTCATAAGAAAAAAGCTTAGAGACCAATAATTGAAGGTTGAAGGACACATACACACAAAAAAGAGCACGTTGTGTCCGAAGAAGTTCAACAATTTTCCCAGCTTATTGGATTGTGGGAACTTTGCTTTTCCAGGGAATAACTATGCTAATTTTAGCATTTTTATTATTCAATTTGTCACGAGCCGTCTCAGGAGACTATCAACAATCAGTTTCAAGCAGCATCTGACCACAAACACTTCTCCACATGTGATTTAAAACATCTGGAGCAAAGGAGTCAGCTTTCAAAGCATGCCAACACTGCGCTGCCTCCCCACGTTTCTTCTCCTTCCTTCTATCTTCCTTTCCATTGTCAGACTGTGCCTAGACAGCGGGCTTGAGAAACCGGGCTCAGAAGCCCTGACGATACATCATCACTCCGTATTTGGTGTAAGCACACGGGGAGAGCAGACACCGCTGCCTTTGAAGAGGAGTGCAGTTTGCGATTGCTGGTGGCACATTCCCCACATTGCTGAGCTGCAGTAATTTATGCATCACGTCCCCTCAGGATGGGAGATACAACTCTTGGCCTGGAGAGGGGCCAGCGTGAGGACTCGCACAGCGCACAGCGCGCGCCCTGCCAGCTGTAGGCACTAGCTCTGATTT
The DNA here is from genome assembly GCA_013396935.1 of Baryphthengus martii. Classification (NCBI taxonomy): domain Eukaryota; kingdom Metazoa; phylum Chordata; class Aves; order Coraciiformes; family Momotidae; genus Baryphthengus; species Baryphthengus martii. Next base: position 561,900 of record VWZK01019580.1, read on the forward strand.
GGTGCATTTCTCTGGGAACTCGGGGAAACCTCCTCACTAGAGCTATTGGGCGGGTAAATTGTAAATTCACAAAGCAGTTCTTCAGTAAGCCTGAGGAAGGAATGGGAAGATATGAAAAAGGAATCCAGGCAAATAGCAGAGGAAATGACATTATGATCCCAGCTGGAAGCTCTGTAATGATCTGGTTGGTGTCTGTGCAGAAACCTGTATGAGAACAGGGAGAGGTTCTGGCCCCCACGGAGCCAATGAGAATCTTATCATCAGCTGGAGGGGGGTGAAGGTTTCACAGTCATTAATTTTGTGTTCATATTTAATTTCTCTGAATGATCCACATGCATGTGGTGCAATCATACGGTAGTCGGCATTCGCACCACCTTCTGCCTTGCATGTCTGGCTTCCCCATGCAGCTTCTAAAAGCTGTGCTCATCAGGACACATGCTGTGCTGCTACCAGTGCTCCCCAACCAAGACTGATACAAATCTTGGTTTGCAACAGAGTCAGCACCAGGGAAGAGAGAAATCCTGAACGGTACTTTTTTTTGTAAAGAGCTGGTGAAATTGCAGCAGGACCTCTATCTACTTGCTCTGCTTTATATGTTTTCAAAACACAGAAAGGAAAAAAAAGTCAGGGACATTCGTCTGTCTTAAGTTAGAAAACCTGGGATTTGTCACACAGTATCTTCTAAGACAGCTTAGGAAGCCTTTGAAACCTATTATGACCACAGAAAGCACAACTGCTACTCCACCACTTGGTTTTGCATCACACCTGAGCTGGAGTCACAGATCCCCACATCCTCTCCCCTTGTCCAATTCCATGGGGCTGAGCAGGGACCTGCATTCCCCGGCTCCCGAGCTCCCGTCACAGGGCATCTTGTCAGCCCTTGTAGCACACAGCCCCAGCTCACCGCAGGGTCCCGGTGACACGTCCAGAGCCACCGGCAGGAAGGACCAGACCACGCTGCTGCAGTGGCAGGGAACATGCTGGTTTTGCTCATCACAAAACATGAAACCACAACCTCAGTTTTACTTTTCCTGCCATTTTTAAGAAAGAAATAGCTATAAATACAGAGAGGTCTCAGGCAAAAGGGGGCTGTAGGACATGCTGGGTTAATGTGAGAGAAGGGAACATCTGGCAGTGCAAAACCAAGTGTGAGGAGAAAGTCACACCAAGGGAAGCCTTTAAATAACACCACGGACCAGGATTAGCACAGTGACACAAAAATAGACTGAATCTACACCAGGCTTTGCTCCACTCTGGCGGGAGAAAGACGTAGGGCCCCACCCGTGGCATCCTGGGGTCTGGCAGCTGGAGATGTTCTCCTCTCTTTAGAAAAGGTTTCCTCACCCGCTTTGTGCAGAAGAGCCTGAAGATGGGACTGAAGCTTCAAGGATGGATCTGGCTCACACTCCTCCTTCCTTTTCCAGTTTGTTCTTCCATCTGTCTGTTTGTTTGATGCTGAGAAATCTCCACCTCAACAGAAGGGAGAAAAGCATCCAGGTAGGATCGAAACCCACATCCCAGGACCATGCAGTGCCCGAGAGCCAAGCATGGGCAGGATATCACGTGATGTCAGTACAGGAACACTTTCTAAATACAGCATTCAAATAAAGGACAGTCAGGGAGAACCCTTCTGTGCCAGTAATGTGTGAGCTGGAAACAACCCTGCATTTATGTTGCAAGGAGTTTGCTGTTGGTTTAAAACAAATGCCTTTTTCCTGTATCAGAAATAGCTGAAATCTTTTATTATTTTTTGCATTACCCCCAGAAAAGCTCGTGAAGGCTCAGGAACCTGCCATCACAAGGCCACGATCCCTATATAATATTAAGATGTTTGGGAAGCAATCAACATATAGGATCTTCCACTGCAAGCTCCCCCACAACTTTTGGGTTTTATTATTAAAAATTAAATGCTAATCAAAATCTTATGGTAATTTTTATCAGACAGCATTGCTTTGAATATGTCCGGTTGGAGTCTTCGTGGTTAAATTTACGCCAAGATCTCTTCGCACAGCTCCAGCAGCATACAGGCAAGTAAAACACACATAAGTGTATTCACAGATATTTCATGCTTTTTTCCATCTGAATATAAACACGTTCCCTCCTTTTGGCACCACAGTTCAAAATCACCTATTTCCCATTCTGATAGATTTCTTTTTTTTCAGGCTACAAGAAGCTTGTACAGCAACCTTGAAGGCTGCGTGCTGTGAATCAGGCCAGGAGGGACTTCATCACAAAATCACTTCAAGTGGATTTCTCTTCTAACAGGAGGAGACAGGGCGCATAGCAACAGTAGCTTCAGTTTTGCTTTTTGTCAGAGTTTTGGGAAACACTGGTGATACTGATACAGCGAGCAAGTTAACTCCAAGGGGCACAAAGCATCTTTCATTAAAAACAGCTCTCGGTTAGAAGGCAAATAAAACATTTCCTGTATGTTCAGCTGAAACCAAGGTGCAAAGATGCAGTGGTAGATAATGGAAGAAAAGAATACATTGCTGCTTTACCCTGGAGACATACATCTCCCTTTATTGCTGCAGAAGGGAACAAGGGCAGGAGGAAATCAACATGTGATGAGAGCCACAGTGGGAAACAGCACCCAGCATCTCTGGGACCACCCAGCATCAAGATACTGGTGCAAAATGGATTTGTAACATCCAGAAGGGATGTTGCCAGGCTATTCATTTTGGCAAAAATCATTGTTTCCCGCTTTCAGAGAACATCCTAAAAGGCATTTGAGGTTTCAGCAGAGGAAGATAAGACTGGGCAGTAAAGTCTCAGTGGTCTGGGCAAGGACTCCTACAGAAGGACTTCCTGCAGATCATAGAATGCCTTGGGTTGGAAGCGACCTCTAAAAGTCATCTAGTCCCCAGCACTTTGCGGTGTTTCCAGGCAAGAAGATTCCTTGGCCAGAGGAATATTTAGTTTTTATCTTTTCTCTCATAGTTAAAGACCATAAATAGTAGGCTGTTCTACAGAAAAGAGATTCTTACCTGGATTAAGTGCAGGGTGCCACCTTGGAAATCAGTTGAATTATTAAGTAGAGATATTCAGATTCTTCAGTTTCTTTTCATTCATGCATAAAGCCTTTTGTGCTTCATACTTCAAAATTTTGCCTAGTCAGTTCACAATCAGATATCAATGTCGTAAAAATTTAGGATGAAGGAAAGAGGGAATCTGTTTCTAAAAATCTTTTAGGACTCAATTTCATCAACTGGTCATAATCAAAGTTTACTGCAATGGCCTCAAACTGTCCTAACTCTCATTTTAAGTCAAAACCTGAATACCCAACTCATCCATGTGTGCATGACAAAAAGCAGCAGAACTGGTTCTAGCTGGTAACTAGATTGATATTCCTCTTGCAAACCCAATCCTTTAAATAGCATTAGTTTACCATAGACAAATACAGCAAGACACAAAACAGTGATGTTTTCTTAAAAAAAAAATAAAAAAAAATCAATTTCACAGGAGCACTTTTTTCTTCTTTGCATTCCAGCTACTTTTTTTTTTGAGACTGGCCGATGCAAATCTGCCCCAACCTATGTGAATACAATTTTACAGAAATTATTAACAGCACCTGTAAATTCACCACAGAATCACAGAATTGTTGAGGTTGGAATAGACCTCTGAGATCATCAAGTCCAGCCTATGACCCAACACCACAACACCTAGCTAGACCATGTCACTAAAGTGCCACATCCAATCTTTCCTTAAACACCTCCAGGGATGGCGACTCCACCNCAATCCTCTATATACTCTGCTTCAAAAGTATGGAAGAACTGAGAGATTCTGTGCTGCTGAATGACCAAGTACCACTGTCAGTGTCGTCCTCCAAGAAAGAACCTGGCTTCTCCATGCAGAGTATACACAGCGTGTACTTAAAGCAGTGACCGCTCATACGTATGACATTCCAGCAGAAGCAAGTACTGCTCTGCCAACGAACCCTGGCAATGAAACTTTTTCTTCATATACTAAACCTCTCCTTACCTGCATCTCTAGGAGGAAACACTCCAGTTAGTCGTAAAAAAAAAAAAGTCTCACCGTAAGTGGGACTGATACGCAAATGCAGTTCTCTTTGAGGGAGGATGCCACTGCCTGAATTAAGTCTCCTGGTCTGTAGTGCAAACTAACAAATACTGTACCAGATTGGCTACAAGATCGCACTACAAGCCTTTAGTTACATTTAAGTGCAAGGCCATGGGACAGTGACATAACATGTCATTATTTTAAACCACATAATTAAAAGCAGTATTCCGAAAATTTTGATCGCTTTGAGGAGTTTTACAAATACTGGTAAAGAACTTCCCTGCCCCCTCATACTCATGTGCCTGTGTAAGCTACAAAATAATAAAGATGGAAGCTAGATACGATAAAAGCCAGAATTCATCTGTTAGTCATGCTAGAGATTACTTAAAATTCACACGTCTATATTGTTATTAGTTGACAGCATCCCCATAAAAGACTTTCAGTTCTGTCTTTCTTCGAAATACATGTTTGTTGGGAAGTTCTAATGTCTAAAGAAGCACAGACAAGTGCATCTCCCTCCTGCCCATTACCATCACGCTCCATTGCAATTTTTAAAATAACCATGACCATTTCCTGTAGAGTATGGAAAGTGTGCTGTTCTTCAAGATTAAGGATCTAAATGTTCAAGAATTAACAGTGAAATTTATGCTGACTGGGGAAAATGATCTCATTTTATACAAAATTTTTGAATTCTTCAATTTTTTTTTTCTCCCCTGAATTGTTTAAAAAAAGGCTCTCATTTTGGAAATGAAAATAAACCTGGATTAAAACTGAGGATGCTTTTTCTGAATTTACATTTTTTTCTCCCATAATTTGTACAATGAACAAAAATAAATCAAGATAAAATTGTTAAGGATAAAAAGAGAGAAAAATATTGTAAGACAAAACACGTGGAACATGATCAGTTTGAAATGTCTCAAAGACATTAAAAAAAAAAAAAATCAGGTTTAACCTGGCTATTAATACTGTTCTTAGGGAATCAGTCCAAATCCTAACATTAGAAAAGTTGAGTTGGCAGAATTTTCAGAGAAAACTATGTGGAAGAAAGGACTTGCACTGAAGAACTGCACTGAAAAATGTTATTGTGAATCAATGAGGAAGACACACTTCCTCTTAAGGAATCACATACGAAATAAAAATATCTTCTCTTTCCAAATCACACACCAATGTTGTGTGTATTTTAAATATAACCTAAAACCCAGTCACTTGCACTTTCTAGATTTGATAGCAGTAAGGAAGATACAGATATAGAGAAAGTATAGGTCTAGGAACAGGATTTTATTTGATTCTGGAGAAAGTATCACGCAACAAATCTCATTTGTTTTTTAATGGTCCTTGTCCAGCTTTCAGATGACAAATGAAGATTTACAAGTAAAAGGATGTGTAGGGTTAGCACCATGGGAGGAATAGTCTTCTCTTCACAACTCCATTTGATAGACAGTTATAAAAGAAAACAGAGGAAAGAAGAAAAACTAGGTGACCTTGCATTTTTATTTTCAACATCCTTGATTGATACTTAAATCTAAACATCAAGATACCTTGATTCTCCTGGCATACGTCAATAATTTACGGTCAGCAAAACTTGTTCTGTACATTGAGAAATATTTAAGTGTCAAATGGTAACTATCACAAAGCACCAGCTAACATGAAGGTAAAGGTCCAGAAAAAGAAATGAAACAACAGAAATCAAAGTGAAGAATTTGTCCCTCTTCCAGTCTTTTGCAGGTATGGCTATCATGACTTGCTGCAAAGATCAACCAAATAAAAGGGATATGTACTGAGTCTGGCTGGGATAGGTCAAATAACATATCCTGCAATACCCTAGTTTCATGGGCCAAATACCCAGGTGTACTTAATCTAAGATCTCTCATTTCCTACCTATAAGCAACTACAGGATTACATCAGACTTCAAATGTTCAGGTTCCTTACTTTTTTACTCATTTTAAAAACTTGCTCTTTATATTTCTTGAGGTTTTCAAGATAGTAAATAGTTTTACAAACCATCCAGTCTTAACCGAGCAGGAATTCTAATGCAGGCTTCAGGAGTTTTAAATGTCATGTTATTATGTGCTGTCTTCTTAAGGCAATGGATAACTCCTTTGAAGTATCCTTATTTTGCATTACAAATTGATACTAAGATTTCCTTCATAAGCATCTCTAATTACAATGCATGTAAAATTATTTAAATTTGATTAAATTATTAACCTGACTCAATTAGTAAAAGAAGGGTTCAAACTAAGATCATAAGAAAGAGGCAACTTTTTGACATAGTTTGGGAAATATATCTTTTTGATTAGTCCCACCTTTCAAGGTCGTATGCATGGACTTTAACAGCAACATTAAAGCAGCCAGTTAAAACAATTGTTTTGTAGCCAAACCATAACAAAATTATTTACTTTAATCTCAAAGCAAAACAAGTTGGCTTTTTTTCAGACTGATAACCATTAGCATGAGAACATCTATTGCAGCAAACACCATTTCTACCTGGAGAGTCAACATGAGTGCTGAACTACCCAGAGGAGCCTTCACAGCCATGAGCACTACATCACTTTACCAGCAGGAGAGTAACGAGACTCTGAACTTTTCTTCATCTTTTCTTTATTTATGCTTGGACTTCCAGCACTGCACATCAGATACCCAGGGTCTTAATCTGTCCTACATCAGAATGCAAAAATACAATGCTTTCTCAGCTGTCCTCGCATCAGCAAATCAGTCACATCCAGCAAACCCTTCACTTGAGTAGTTACTTCTATCTAAAAAATGCATCTCTCCTCGTAAGGATTTCAACTAATGTTTCTGGCTTATAAAAGATTAAGTGCAATCAGTTACACTGAAAGTTTATAATGCAGCTCTTGATTGTATTTTCTGTGCACTCATTTACATCAGGCACACAAGCTATATAAAATAGTTTGGAGTACAAAAATATGGTTATAACATAGGAGTACCAAACAGCACAGAATTAGAACAGGTTTATTACCATAATACCAATTTATATACAGACCCTCAAATTAAGGATTTTTTTTTAATTCTAAGTATTCTTTCCAAATTGACAGCTGTAGTGTACACTCTTAAAAACTGCAAATTAACAACACAAGTCTATTTTAACCCCTACATTGTCTATGCAGTCTGCACCAATCCTCTCTCTTGCACACAAAAATGTATTATAAATAATTTTTCACAAAATGTCACGTATGTTTTATTGCACATTGTACATGCCAATAACTAAAAGAAAGGTTCAAACCTTTCGCTCGATAACTAACTGTTTAAATACCTAGCATTTACTTGTGTTATGAATACTACTGCATTTTTCAGGCTCTAACCTTAACTCATAATTTAAAAGAAAAAAGCAGAATAGAAAATATGCCTCGAACTGTATAGCTTTTGTGAAAGAAACAAGCCTTTTTAATTTTACTGATTTCTACAGTATAAAGTCATTAGAAACATCTGACCTAATTAAAAAATCTGTTTCAAAATTTCTGCATTTTTTACTATAAAATTATGTGTATAGCTGCTTGTATAATCATGTTTTCCTTCTCTTTTGCAGGATTAGATGTTATTGTGTTGCACTGACTAAAAGATTGAGTTCGATAGGTCCTAGTGTTAACTACAGGAGTTAGTGTGTCATTGTCCATTCTGACGGTCTCCCCAGCAGTGGCGAGCAAGCAACCCATCAGAACACCAGAACTGGTTGGTATAAAAAGACACTGGGCACAAGTGGTCATCAAGCATCAAGGCCATGTATAGCCCCTGTTAAGCAGATCTCTAGACTAAGGAATATGAGTAATTTATCATTAATATGTGGGTTTATGGGATGCTGCACTAAAATATGACCGCTAAACAAAGAGAACGAATTGTGTATGACAGATACGTGCCAGCTGGTAAAAATGCCTCACTAGGTAAAAATCTGCATTTTGAGGGTTAAAACTCTGGCATGAACAAAAAGATTAAAAAGTTGATTGATCAAATGTTTTGCCAGGGGTTTCTAAAGCTATTAGCCATCAACAGCTCCAGAAAGAGATAAAACCAGCAAAACCAAACTACTAAAATTGCACTATTACAAAGAAACAAGTCCGTCAAAGGGAGAGTCACCAGCCGCAGTTAAGGGACAGCCACTTCAAGAAGCCGATTGTTTTTTCGCTTACAAGTTGGGATGTTGCCGTTTTTCTGGCTGCCTTGTATGAACTTCACACATACTTTGTCCTGTCTGAATTGGACCAGAAACCTAGGAGAGGGAATAAGATACATTTTGGTTAAAGGTGGAAAAAACCACAAGGAACATAAGTATTTTCCTGATGGTTCTGAGCATCACTCCAAAAGATGTCATTTTCAGGTCTGTATGAATAATAAGAGTTAGGGAATGAAAAAAAAAGCCATAGGTTATGGTATGGCTTGAGTCTCCTTCAGGTAGTATCTCTTAATTATTGCCCTTTGCCTGTAACTGTAGACCTCTTACAATAGTTATTTTGCTATTCCTTTAGAAAGAAGGCAGTTCAAAACAGAATTTTTAATGTACCAGAATGCAGTAAAGACTATTTCCAACTGCTTCACTGTTGTCCGAAGAGACTTTTCTGTTTTCATGAAAGGAAGCTGAATACTTCTATAGGAACATTAGGAGGACTGCTTTACTGGTTTACATTTAGTTTAGAGTATCTGGTATTTTGAGCGGCTCTCATATTTCTAATCCTTTGTTAGCCTTTACAGGCCCCTGCTCAGCAATTGGGAAAATTCACTGCCTTCTCAGCAATCTCCAAATTTAGATATTTCCTATAGTTCAGAATAAATTTATCTGGATTTGACTCGTCACTTTTTACTGGAGAGATTTCATTGAATGAGGTGAATTGCTTAAAAAAAATCCCCAAACCCAACAGGCTCCTGTGGAGCCTCAAACTTCTCCCCAATCTGGATAGCAAGATTAAAAGCAATGAACAGGGCAGCGCTGCCTTTTGGCTCACAGGCAGTGGTTGCTGACCTAAAAAGTCCTTTGTAATAGAGCAGATTTTCCCTTTTAGCATCCTTAAAAAGTCCTCCGGCAGAGGCCAAAAACTTCAAAGAATTTGTTCTCCAGCCGGAAACCACAAATCAAGCTGACGGCAGAGCTCAGGGGAGGAAGTGGCCTCTGCTGCGCCGAGCTGCCCTTCGGTCCCACTTTCCTGCTGGCACAGCCCAGACGCTCAAAGATTAACTTGCTCAGCGCTCCCAGCCAGGCAAGCATCCGGAAAACATGAGGAGGTCTTATAGCCACCAACTCTTGTCACCAACGCTGCATTTTCCTACACTCGTTGTTCCCATATATATCTAAACAGTATGTCTCTTACTAGACATAACCCTGAATCAACAGCATTTTTGCTTATATCGGCTCTCTCCCCAAAATGTAGTGTACAGTAGCCAACATAAGGCTGTGTTTTCTACTCCATCCCCAGTTCTGCTTGTATCTAAACTCCAGCAGGGAGAAAAGAGTACTGTTTCACCATCAACAGAGATGGAACTGCTAACAACTTAAAATATGATTTAGTCTGGGTGAACTGAACAGCAATTTTAATCTGCAAGACAAGAAAGAAAACCACATCCCAAAATGCAAGACTCCCAGAAAGTAGATTCCTTATGTTTCCCAGACATAAGCAGCCCAGACTAGTGTAATGCAGGCTTAAACTTTGTTTTTGTAACTTATTCCTTCGGAGCCATCATTAAACTAGAAACTTACTGAGGACAGCCACACTTTTTTAGAGGCTAAAACCACACACCATTAAGCAAAGTAAATCACATCTGGTAACAGAAGAAAGAAAATGGCAGATGTCATTTTCAAGGAAAGAGCAAAATTAGCCTTTAAATAAACCCTCAAATCTGAACAGATACAAACCGTACTTGCCATCCTGACTTGAGAATACAAGCGGTGCGGTGTAGACAGATAAAATTTCTGTAGGTAGAAATCTAACCTAATTTATTTCACTATTGTTAAAGGGTTTCAAATTTTCTTCTTTACTCAAAATGAATAAACTCACCAAATCAACACTACTGAAATCACGGGGCACTTCACACAACAAACTGAGCGCATAACAATGGTGGACTACGTGAGGGACTCTTACTCAGCAGGTTTTAGGAGTTCAAACACACACAAATATTTGTAATCTATGGCCATAAACACTGCAAGTGCAGTCCTTACTTAAGGCCAAAATATGGAACTGCATCAAGTAAAAAGAAATGCTAATTTGAGATGCAAGTTTTTTAATCAAACAAAGCTTTTTAACAACCAAAAATCCCAAAGAGCAAAAGGTGGCTCAAACACCATCTGCAGGAACTTTAAGAATACGTTTTTCACCTTCACAAGAGAAAGCAGAGCTTTCCTGTGTGACCTACTCTAGGTTCCTGCACTGGCAGGGAGGTAGGACTAGATGATCTTTGGAGGTCCCTTCCAACCCCTACCATTCTGTGATTCTGTATGATAGACCTACGTTATTAGCACCATCATGATGTGTGTTTGGGGAGGAGCTTCTCATTCCGTTTTGGCTGTTTTCACTAGACACCCAGTATATACCCTAATCAATAAACATCTCATAGGAATATGTGAACTTGCCAGTCAGACACAAAATGATTCTCTCAGGTGTAGTACCTGTTTGTTAGTTCTGCAGCAGCAATTCTGCTTCATAGCCCTATTTGAAACTACTGTACCAACTTATTGCTCTCTACAACTATCTGAAGGGCAGCTGTAGTGAGACGGGTGTTGGCCTCTTCTCCCTAGTGAATAGCAATAGGACAAGGGGGAACGGGTTCAAGTTGCACCAGGGGAAGTTTAGATTGGCTATTAGGAAAAACTTCTTCACCGAAAGGGTGGTGAAGCATTGGAATGGGTTGCCGAGGGAGGTGGTGGAGTCACCATCCTTGGACGTGTTTAAAAAACATCTGGATGTGGCCCTTCAGGAGATGCTTTAGTGTTAGGCAGTGTAGGGCTTTAGGTTGGACTTGAGGATCTCAAAGTCCTTTCCAAACTTTATGATTCTATAAGAAAAGCACATTTTCTTTAATGACTTCCAAGGAAGAAGCCAAAACGAATACTAGAAATGAGTGACACATTGAAAATTGGATTCTTATTTACAAGTATTCTGTCAAGAGAAAAGAAATATTAGTTATACATCAAATTTTGTTTTTCTAACATTAGATACTTGACTTCTTAGCATGTTGCATTGAAGGGAGTGCACTTTTAAGCAAACAAGAAACATACTCATCGGATATCTCAATGTTGAGCTTCTGCTTGGTTTGGCTGAGAGTAGTGCGGTAAAGTTTAGTGGCCATTTCAATAAGGTGATCGCTGCTGAGCAGGAAATCTCCTTTACTGGCTGCTCCTGAACCCTAAAACAGAAAGGAAAGGAGTTAGGACCACCAAAACCTCACTTAGGGAAAATATTAGATGTCAGTGAAGCAGGAGGTTTTATGAGGAGCCTTCTCTTCCCAGTACAATGAAACAATCTTTTGTCTTATAAACAGTGATGCAGTGCAGTGTATAGCATCAAAATACAATTCACTCTCAAATAAACTACAGGCTTGTTGAAAAAGTTAAAGCTTCCTTCTGATCCTAAAGGAGGCTCACCTTCATTTGGCCTACAAAACTAGTGTTTCTGGTTTTCATGGCTACACTGCAGCAAGCTCACAAACTTTTCAGAAAGGAACAGAACCCAGTTACCAGCGTCTGTATTAGCATGAAGATGGTCAGTGTGAAAAGATACTATATGATGTTCTTCAAATCCATTTAAGCTAGAACACAAATGTCAGCTTAATGATTTTAGCAGAGCAATGCTGACAGTGCAGTGAAGCAAATACAGCACTGAGCTAAGTTCTTTAGAACTGAATAACCAAATTAGCTGTGCCATAACGTGGATTTCTTGGTATCCCATTAAGAAGAGAGAAATATTATGCCAGTGTGTCAGAGAGAATTATACGAACATCTAAAAAGAAGAACACTGCCACAAGGTATCTGAAGCAGATTAAAGGCCCACATTACAGATGGAAAACTCCAATCCTAAAGAGGCTACAGTGAAATATGAGGTCTGATTTTCACGAGTAAATGATCTTTCATAATGTAATAACTGTTCTCATTTGACTTTAAATCAAAGTTTTTGCAGATAAAGGTCAAGAAACTTTTAAACCTGCATGCTAACCACTATGATTTAATGGTACAAGATAACTAATAGACAATTTTTATATCGCTGCATGTAAAACCATCATATTATTGCATTATAAAGTTGTAACCCACCTCCTTGAGGTGCACTGCAAAGAAGCCATCATTTTGGGAGCTCATGGACACTTTGGTAACATCTCCAAGTGGAACCTCTGACTTGATATTCCCAGATTTTTGATCCGCAAGAAGAACATTATTTTTGGTTAATAAGAAAATCCTGGATGTAGCCTGTGAAAACACAAAAACCGCAAACCATTATCTACACAGAGATGGAACTGGTGTTTATTGAGCACCTACTAAGACTAAAAGCAGTTCATAGAGTTAATAATCTTGGCCCACTTACGGACATTTGATGTTCACTAAAAGCTGCAAATCTGTGAAAATCCGGTCAAATTTATTTATGTGTGTAATTATAGATGGAGAAGCTTAGCTCATTTTGGCGCACATGCTTAGGTATAAACAGTTCCTTTAATTACTAGCTTACAGTTATAAAATTCAGAAACTGAAACTCAGAAACTATGCAAATCAGGATAACCTCATTTCTCATGTTCTGTCAATCCTCAGGAAAACCAACCTATCTTTTCAGTGGTAGCTAATTCAGGACTAAGCCTCACTATTTACTGTTATTCACCAAAACTGCGTTGCAGAACAACACAAATCACGTAGGTATTTTCAATGTGATGTTCTCCTCCCTTTATCTGTTGGAATTATTCTTTAGGAGGATAAACATTTGTATTTTCAAAAGACAAGTATTTTTAAAGCATGAATGTGCGTTCTTAAATCCGTTTTAGAAAACAAAAAGAGAAATGAGAATTTAATCTACATATAGCTTTTTCTCCTGTGAAATATTAAATAACTAAATCTGAACTATTATAATTAAGAAGTAGCTGTCTTAAGCACATAGAACCATAGTTCATTATTATTTTTATTTAAATCTTGAGAGCTGTAGCCTATGCAAGTACAGGAAAGATATTGTCTTCATTTAATTAGTTTGTTCTAAACCGGAAAATTAGCTTGGCATCAACAACAGGCAACCTAATTTCACTCCTCCAAATGCATAAATGGCATCTACTACTTCTAACATTTAGACAGACATGGTGAAAACAATTACATTTCCTAGGGGAGGATAATACTTCCTGTTTCAATAAGTATGATATAAATGCAAACCAAGTTCTGTGGTGGCAGAGTAAAGAAGTATTAGGCATATTTAACAGCTTTATTCAAATGATACCACAAACTCGCCTCTTCATTCCAAAAAGCTTTTGGATATCAATCAGAAGACAGGCAAAGCTAGAACAGAATGCCACTTACAGTTTAAAAATATAGTAAAATGTGATAATTAGGAGCTTGAATGACAGTGTGAACCTTGAAAGATTATGTTTTCTAAATACTCAAACAAGAAAAATATTCTCTAAATATTTTCTTCAGTTGACAAATAGAAGATCTAAGTTTTGTACAGATAGTACAGTTAGTTTGATTCAATTCAGTCTGTTACTACTTGATGAGATGCCATTTTTGTATGGAAAAGTACAAACAAAAAAAGATTTTAGTAATCTTTACATAAATTTAAAATGGGTATTCAAAATCATCAATTTACATAAATCCAGCATTAAGCCTTGCCCTTACAAAAAGGCATTTTAATAAAAATTCTCAGACTATTACATGACAGAAACAAAGTGTCCCTTTCAGTGTATTTATAACGACAATGATCTACTCTTCTGGACAAAGCAATTCCATTTCATTACCTTCCCATTAGCTCTATTGATCTTATTCACAACTTCTGCAATAATGATTTTTTCATCCACGGCATCTTTAAGTTTTTTGTACTTGGGGTTCTTGCTGATTTCCAAGTAAGCCCCTTGGAATGGCTGCCCAACGCTGCCCAACAAAAAGACAAGGGAAACAGAAGTTAAATGCTTGAATCTCTGGGAAGCAGCAAACCTCCTGTGAAATGGTCATGTTCTGCTTTCGGCTTTATGGAGCCAGGAGATGCGCCAAACACTCTTTTCAATGAGTCTATACTGCCAGAAGCTTCCTTAAGCTTTCATAAACTCTCTGCCTGAGAAAGTCATTTGGTGCTTTATTTTCAGTGAAGCAATACCCCAAACAACCCAGAAATCTCTACTCACAATTTCTAGTTGGTTTAACCAACAGCGACGCAAAATAATTTGCTATTGTCTAACAGAGTAATTAGGACAATACATAACCGAATGCAAACAGGGCTCTTAACGTGGTGTCCATTTATGCAGCATAATTGTCCTCCATCCTGCTGAGAAGCTGAAAACTGCAGCACCCTACGCTCTGCCCCGAAACTCTTCAGATCAGTACCACCATTCACTCAGTGCAGTGGTGTTGGCATTAATCTGCACTGAGCAGACATTTTACATCAGCTGGAAATAACTTGGAGATTGTTACGGAGTAGAGGGGATCTATTTCCCAGCACATTATCCCAGAGGAGGAAGGAGAAGGAAGAGTAAGAAACAGTATGTGTATTAGACACAAAATCTTGTGTACATTAACAGCACAGTGATGGTGAATAAAGAGAAATTTATCACTAAAGACAGTAGTAATAGGGGTTTTGTCTTCCTTGCTCTGGAAATATTTTCCAATCAAATAGATCAAATTGCTACAGATATCAGACACAACTATATTCTTGAACACACAATCATTTTTGATTTAAATTCACCCAGTAACAGTCTCTGTGGAAACAGGAAATAAAACTTCAGTAGGGCTGACACCTCTGCTCTTTCACAGTATTTCAGAGTGACTGACAAGAACTCGCTTCCAAGATCTGCTGCTTGTTAAATATGTACCAGGTCTTCATCAACACTTGTTGTACTGCAAATCATGCCACTTTTATCCACCTCAGGGTTATACAGCAAGAGCTTCACTATCAGTTAAGGACTAACAAATACAGTTGCTGTGCGCTTTGTTTGGAAGTCATTTGAACTAATTACTTTGATTAAATTACAGTCAAAGTACTAAATGCAGAGCTTTGCCATGACTAGAGCCATGTGGAATAGTGCTTCCTTCATAACTGCATCTCTGGCACACAGGGAGATGGGAGAGAGAAGGAAGGGTACTGGTATTTTAGTACTCAAAATAAGTCCCCCTCTATTCTTAAATAATTATATTATATATGAGAAATGAATGAATAATGAATCATTATCATGTGAACCAATCATAAACTTTACACGGTAATTTCCTCCACCCTTAGGCCAATATAAAAAACCAAACACAACAGGAGTTAATCAGCTCTGAATACAAGACAAAGAGATGGAAATGTTTCTAAATGAGTGCAGGGTGAGGAAAGCATTCTAACTTTCTACCATGTGGGAGCTTTGGGGTTTTTTGTTTGTATTAATTAGCATGATGAAAACATAGTCATCAAAACAGTAGATTCCCTATGGACTTCATCCCTAAGCAAATGAAGGTGACTTATAAGCTAAAACTGTAATGAATCAACAGTTACCTTCTAGCACATACATCACTTATGAAAGTCTTGGACCAAAGTAACTCATATATATATATATATCTCTGATGTATAATATTTAGTTGTTCTGTCTTGGTGTAAAAAGTACCAAACCAGGGATATAAATAAAATTCCTTCCTTCCCAAGGAGCTCTACGTTGATCAGATGTATACTGACTCAAAGCAAAAATATCTGCTTGCTCCTAGAAAAGTCCAAAGGCAACATCATTCCCTCTTCTCAGCAGCATCAAAAGATACCTCAAAGCAAATCAAGCAACAAACCACAAGCTAACATATACAGCCATTAAGTAAGTGATCTGCTGAAGGGAAGACAGAGAATCACATACTTCAGCCCATTACAGGAAAGAAGGAAAGGTCTCAATAAAAAAATGACACAAAACAAACCCAATAAAACACACAAACAACCAAGCAGAGCTTGTCCGTGCATGGAACTGCTCTCATCAACTCTTGCAGATTCCTGTCCTCCCTCTACTGAACCTTGCTTCTAATATAATCAGTATAATCAGTATAATCAGATACCACTGCACTTTCTTGAGTAATACTAGCTCTGCAGATAGCAATGACAAGAATTTATCAGTTTTTAAGAAGTCAATAATTGGAGAAAGAAAAAAAAATATTTGTAGAGTTTTCACATTTTAAAACAATCTCCAACTGAAAAAAAAAAATAGATTCTAAAATGGAAATGAACTTCTAAGCACTTTTGGGTTTTTTAAGTATCCTTTCAAAAAGATACACACCAATGTATCTAACTCTTAAATTACTGTTTTCACATTAGAGCGTTATGCTGAACATACAAAGTTTGAAGATAGGAGAGCTCCCTGGCACGCCTCATCTGGGAGTGACATTGTCCCTTACAGCCTTTCAGTTCACTCTGCATGTATTGGTTGCAGGAATCAGCATGATGGAAACTAGGGGAAAGGGTGAGACTTACTCCTTTCTACAAGCTCTCCAAACTTTTACAATGTGAACAGGTCACAGGGGGTTAGAACAACAAAACATCATGGCTTCTGGAGAGAAGTGCTCAGTATCACAGGGTTAGTGAGTGCGCCGCAACATCTAACTTAGATGCAAACTGAAATCAGTTTTCAGAACTGTAAAGTAAAATGATGGAGGGAAATTATCAAACAAGGAAAATGCACTTCCCTGCTTAACATAAAAAGCATAATCTTGCTTAGTTTCCTACGTCATGATACTGACTTTATTGCACACTAAAAGCAGTAGGTTAAGTCATTACCTGGCTGGATATAAAGCCTTCTTGTCCTTGAAAAGTTCACTTGCTTCCAGTTTTTCTTCATATATAAGCTTCTGCTGATCTGTGAACTGGTCTCTGTACTTTTTACACTACAAAACACAATATATTAAACAAATAAAAAAATTATTCTTCCAAATCTGATTTGAAGCAGCAGCACCACAGACTAATGTTTGCTTATTGCTCAAGACGCACATACTTTGTACGCTTCTGAAGTGACTCAGCTCTATCCTAGATGCCGCTGTAGTGTGGTAACAAACAGCAGAGGTGTTTTCTCCTCACCCGTTCTGGATACTTCTGAATTATGCCAAAACCAGTATCTAAAATGTCTCATTTAACCATGCTGCATTTGAACATGAGCTTAATCTATCAGATACCAGCCATCGGAAGACTGTGCTAAAAAGGTTCACAAAAATACAGTTCCACGATTGTAAAAGTTTTAGTAAGCCAGGAGAAAGAACAAAACACAACTGAGAGGATGAATTTTGCAGGTTCAGAAAGAAAAACTGCTCCTTGATAATTTGCAGAAAATATAGCCCACAAGATTGGAAAAACGTCTCATCAGCACTTAGACAGATTCTCGCCATCCAAAAATCCAAAATAAGTTTCAGCTAACCCCAGTTCATAAGTAAAAAATTCCACCCAGTACTTCCAATGTTGGTCTAAGAGCTAGTCCCAGTCCTGGACACAAGTATTATAAACTACCAATTAACAGACAACAGGCATACTGCTTTACTATTAAGTTAAAAGCTGATGGCAGGAAGCAATGCTCTCTCCCTAGCCCCAGAAAGGAGCAGGCAGGATAGTTATACCCCTTGCAGGCCAAAGACAATGATCAAAAAGCATACTTCTTCCAAAGAAATACAGTCATCCTGGCTGGAACGGGAAGAAATACATCCCCAAAATAGGCCCTTCATGAACAAAACTACTGAAAATCATGTGATGAAATTCTGTACAGTCTGGGCCAGGATGTGTCCTACCCTCCACAAATGGAAAATCCTCTTTAGCTCCTTGTGAGTTGAATCCAAGAAAAGGTAAGGTCTTGCTGGCCAATTTTTATCTATTGGTGATAAAGAAGGCATCTTATTCTTCATTTCCAGGAAGTATTTTTGCATCTGTGATAAAATTGAAGCAAGATGTTTTATTAATGTTCGAATACCAGAGTTATTGAAATAAGCATTGAAAAGCAGATGCTCTGTGATAAAAAGCACAATTACTAAACTGCAATTCTCAGCCTTCGTAAACCTGAGCATGGATTTAAAAAGCCAGGTATACTGAGAAATGCAGATCCAGATATCACAGCTTAGTACTAAGCATTTGCCTGCACCTTCAAAACACTATCCCTCTCCTTTCTTTACAACATCAGGATATTTAAGCTGTCAATTTTGCACATGCTTAGCTTGGACATTTCCTTACAAAGACTATCCTAATACAGCTGTTACTTTGCTAGAAGACAAAAATTTAAAACACAGAAAATGTACATGTGCTTTATATGGATATATACATACAAGTCTCTGAAGGGTAAATTCATAAATTTTTCTTCCAGCATTGGCTCTGAAGAATTTCCTGTACTCTCTACGGACCTGAAAAGTTAAACAAACCCTCAAAGTGAATACAAAGAATGAATTTGTTTGCATAGGTACTCTTTTATAAAGCTCTATGGCAGAAAATACTTACAAAGCATACAAACATGCAAAGTGTTCCCTGAAATGGGAATACTAACTGAGTACACTTAAAATACATGAACCAGATTGTGGACCAAGAGGTCAGAAAGTTAACCTTGGCTGACCTGAGTACAGCCATTTGCAAATTTAACAGAGAATTTGAAATAATTTCCTCTGAAAAGGCAAACTATCAAAATATTGTTGATTCACAGCACAAATCTATTTTTATATGCTTTTGTATAAAGTTGGACTAGAAAGTAAAGTATCAGCAGTGATACACATTTTATACACACTGTCTGAAGTGACAGTGATATTAATTACATAGTTAACTCTTAACTGATGAACTGTTGCTGATTATATTCCTTTAAGTTTATTAAAACACAGAGTTCTCCATAATAAAAAAGGATTTTTTTTTCCAGAGCAGACGTATGCATGAAAAAAATCCCTCTCTTCACACAAGGAGTCTTCATTCCCAAAGAAAAACAAGGTTTTGATGCTTTCTAAAAGCAGAGAATCAACACAAAGGTTGCCTAATGTCAGCAAGCTTGACATTTGCTTCTAAAATTTATTTTAAAAACAAAATAATCAAAAAAGTGATCACTGAGAATCATCTTTGCAGATGATACTCATTTTTAATACCTACTTGTAAATGCAACTTTCAGAGTACTTGTTTTGCCCTTCATATTTCTATCGGTGCTAATTAGCACAGTATCTAAATTCCTCCCTTCAGAAAACGCAATCAGAGAGAGAGCACAACTGGTTTGCAGTTTTATTTGAAGTCTAGGCTCCCATCAAGGTAACTGAACCAACCACCAAGTTTTTTCAAGCTTTGGCACAGCCTGCAACACACCTGTTGCAAGTTTTGAGCAAAAACCAGAGAAAACATTGTGGCTTTGCATAATTTACCCCAGAGCAAATTTAGCAGTTTTAGCTCACTTGTTATGTGTTGCTGAATTCACTGCAACCAGAAAATACAGGGAAACCCATAGAGGAAAAACCCACATCAACTTAGAAGAAAAAGATCCCTCGGTTTACCCCAGCACACCTTTTGCCCCATACTGTCATGCATTTTAAGATAAGCCAGGATTTTGAAAGCAAGAATCTGTCACCATTCTGAGATGAAATAAACCCCACACATAAATGGGTTTTGCTTCATTACACATTAAGATGCATTGACAAAACTGAGAGCATTCAGCTATTAGCATTCCAGGCAAATGTAGCACGTAATTTTTTCTTCCTCGCTTTATAAGAAAAATTACTAGAGTTCTTATTCACTGATTTTCTGTAGGGTTTAAAGCTCTATAATTAGTATATATCCTTTATTAATTATTCAGGGATGGAAATTAACACGCTTAAAGCCACTCTAACCACAATCATCCCAAATCTCACCATATTCTCATAGAGTCTCTTTAATGATGTTGCCTTACATTATTCTTCATGAGCTGCAAGGTGTGCAAGTTAATTTGGAACAAAGGGACTAATATACACCCACACAACCTATTGACGCTGCTGGGAAGCTGCAAAGCAAGCACTGAGAAATGCAAGCCATTCCAGAAAAGCCTAAATCTGGAAAGCACCAGAAATGCTATTAAAATCTACTTATCATACAATTAAAAAAACAAACCCCAAAACCTCAAGAATTAACGCTTTAATCTTGATCACTTTTATCAACTTTAAATCTTCACCTCCATGTGTCATGGGTGAAAATATTTGGCCATCAGACAAACGAGAACTGCCTATGGTAACTGTGATATCTTAGAATCACAGACTATATTTTTATTCAGAAAAATCTGCATGTTTCAGATGAGACCAAAATGCCGCTTAAACTATTTAAAAAATACATTGAAAAACCACACCACAGACAGGCAGAAACATATTCCTGCTGTAATGTGCCTTAAAAGGTTTTGGATTCATCAGATTTCATTTAAATGCTGCTGTTTGATATAAAGCAGCCTCTGAGGTCTCAGGAGGGACATACTATTTTAAAATCATAAAAACAGACCTACTTTGGTAGTAGTACCTAAACTGTGATTCTGATCTGCAGAATGACTTCTTAAAATGTCCCCTTTGTACTTCCAGCTCTGGTTTCCATATATGTATTGTAATGGATTTAAAAAATAAATAATATACATAGATTGCATATAATTATATGTTTTGTAACTATTCTTCCCATTTCATCATTGTTAGAATAAGTATGAGAACATGAGAGCTGGGCTTTACTCTGCATTATCGAGCAAATTGTTCCCTTTTATACTTCTGTAGTCTACAATATTCTTATCAGCAAAAGTGACATCCAGCCAAACAAAATTGATTCAGATTTCCGCAGTTCTTCAAGGCTGCATCTGTAAAACTATGTTTGAGAACTGTGTTATGTAAATCATTTGGGCACAGAACTGAAACATCTCAAGAAGCCATTTTCATAGTCTATTTACAGAGCAGAACTACATTTTTCCAGATTATGAATGTGTTTTCTTTTGCCAACCACTCCTTGAAAGCAAGGGACAGAAAACAAAAGACTCTTGTACGTCTCAATTTTTCTTGGAATTCATGGCTGCCATCAGCTATAGGTAACTGCATGCAATGCCGTGCCCTGAAAAGGCTTGATGGAAGTGTCAGGACATTATCACTAGCTTTACACCATGCCCTCAACGCTGAGGTCGGGGGTCTCCCATGAGCAGCAGTGAGAGTGAAACAGCTCCACCCTATTTCCCACTCAAACAAGCAGAGGTCGCAATAAGAAAACACATCCTTGTAATGTTTCCAGATAGGATCCTTGCCAAGGTAGGTCAGGTTTTTAATTCAATCATCATAATAGAGTCCCTTTAATCTGATATCTGTCTTTCACTTGAAAACTGAAAATCCTGGTACAACAAAAAGCACCTGATGCCTAGATATCGCTGTAAATGAGGCATCTTCAGTTTATGAATATTTCAGTAAAGTCTATAACAAAATTAAGGAATGTAGTTCTGTGTAAAAGTCATCCTTACTAGCAAGCCCACATAACTGCTTGTTTATTAAGTGTTAGTAAGATGTCACGCTTTATTGAGTTCATGTTGACAGACAGGAGTGTTTGAGAAAGTACCTTCAGTCCAAGCCAGTAAGCCCAAATGACTGCAACAGCATGCTTACGCCTAGCCTCCTCCTTCAAGCGTTTCAATTCCCTTCGAGCCTAAAAGGTTTAGATAGTGAACAAAAGAGACAGCCCGATGCAGATAGCACAACGACCAGGAAAAGGCTTCTCCCAAACAGAACAGCCAACTTACGACTGAGATACAGAAAGATGGAAGAACAGCATTTAACCTTTAAAACCCGACGTGTCAGTGTGAATTGGTGTGAAGCCACATAGGAGGTCAAAAAAGCTTCCACTGTTGCTTAAGTGGAATGTACAAATAAGAGTTACTCATTATCAGTGTTTTCAATTTTTTCTTCCGTGCACATCTTGCAATCATTGGTATCTCTTGACTCTAAAGAAGAACTTGGCCTGCGGTTGCGTAACCAAAATGATGTGTATGAAAAACAAGACTTGTTAAAATCTCACTATTAAGTCATTTCTTGCACCGACAAGTGCCTGGGCAGAACAGAATCAACTCTGAAACTAAGTATGTAACGATGAATTACCAGCACTGTATTGAGGACTTTTATTCTGGAAGCTGTCTTTTATTTTGATCTTTACATGCTTAAAAAAAATTTCTCCAGCCTGGCAAATTATATCCATCTTTATGGAATGGCAGGGTAAATTCCCCAAACCTTGTGCCATCCTCATGTACAAAGAGATAGGCACCTACCTATATTCCACCAATCATTCCCATTTTAGGACAGCAATTTTCAAGTATTCTAAACACAAAGGCATGTGCGGGCAACTTAACAGACTCTCATATTTCAGAAGATACTTGTACACTTGTTATTCAGTTATCAGACGATAAAAGTCAAGTAAAATGACGAGTCCCAGTATTAGAGGATCAGTCACAGCAGCTCTAGCCACGTAGCCACACTTGTCAAGTTGTATGTTGTCAGACTTGTGCAGCAGCAGCTCCAGCCTGTACCAGTGACACTTTTCTGATGCAGCTAGGAAGGTTAATTTGTGTTAGATGTATGCTCTCAAAGAATGTTTTCACTCATCTGCTTGGAACAAAAACTCCAACTATACAGCAGTGTAAAAACAAGGACTCTGCAAGGCTAAATATTTGTCTTGTGAAAAGGAAGAAAATGGGAGTACTTGGGGGTTTTTTTGGTTTTGTAAAGCACGTGATCTCCAACAGTAACTTTCAGAAACTCTTGTTTTAAATATTCCCCTGGGAAACTATAATACCTCACATCAATAACAATTTTTATCTCGTATACTGAAATGATTTTTTCTAATCCTAATTTAATTTAGATTATTATATTTAGATATATATTTTATATTCAGGTTATTTATATTTAAACAATAAGTTGACAACTTTTCATGAAATTCCTGTGTGCCAACTGATAAAAATAACTACTAAAACACATTAAAAATTATCCAAATCTACAAAATATTTAAATAAGAAACTCTAACACAGTTAAGAGCATTGCATTCACTTTCTGGATATGTCCTTTCTAATTCTAAAGAATATCTTAAACCTAGAAAGTAAATATCACTTCCGCAGTACTGAGCAATTTTTTTGGTGGAAGGAACTTTGGTTAAGAATAAAATAAATTATAAATGTATTACATTTAGACAAACATAGAGGAAACAGTGCGTCCATCAAATTACACAGCTACCTAAACATCAGGCTAGAACTAAAAAGTTCCAAAGTCTCTCTAGTATGAAGGAAATTTTGAACATGTTTGTTTGGGTTCCCAGGGCTGTGATTTGATCAGAAATTGAATAGATTTATATTAAAATAGCAAAGGTCAAACTCAGCGTTATAGTCCAGATGTAATTTGAGCACATTTCCCCATCTAGTTGGCAAGGTGTTCTGACAACACCCCTGCACCACCCCTCCAACCTCCATAGTAACTGGAAAATGTTTTAAACTTAATGTATTTACTGAATATGGTTTTCAACTAAACTACAAATTTATTAATTGAAGCCAATACATTTTTGACCTTTAGTGAACAGCATTTCAAATGTTCACATAACCCACAACTACAGGCTGGGGATTAGCAAGAATCTTTCAGTGGGACTTTGCTTCTGAAAACAAACAGCTGATGCTGGAATTCCTGGGATTTTTCTAGGGCTGTAAGTTTAGAATTGCAAACTAGCACCATTTTTTGCTAAAAGATCAGGTCATAAAGCTGCGCTTTACTTGTGCTTACTGAAATTTTCTTACTGGCTCAAATCACAGCCAGAGGACCAATTAAACCAATCAAAACTAAAATTTAGTAAAACTTAACATCTTTGTTTTAAACTTGTAAATGAAGATTGTCCAGGGTGCAGAATATACAGCCTGGTGGAAATCTCCATTGGATCACTAATACAGTGTCACTGAAAGCACTTGTTTGGAAGGCAAAAAAAACCATACCAAAAACCCCCCACAAACCATGCTTTGCGTATTATCACGTAGTTAAATGCATTTCCTTATTTGAGAATACTGTAGTCTAGTCATTTTTAAACTAGTCCAATGGCTTGTTAGTGCAAATCACTACTTGGTTGCCATGCAAAGAACTTCCTAATCTACAAAAAACTGACATACGTAATACTGTCAGATAATAATTATTAAGTGTGGCATGAATGGAAATGGAAGGACCATGCATTCATTGCAAAGGAAGCAATGATCATGCTCTATTACTTTAAAGTCAATTGTATTAGTCATTAATTCTCACTATTTATTACTGATTATATGTTGATACTGTTGGGTAATGAAGGGGAGCATGTCATATGTGCATGTGAAGTACCTTATATCCAAGCCAGTAAGCCCAAATAACAGCAATAGCATGTTTATTTCTAGCCTCCTCCTTCAGTCGTCTCAGTTCCCTTCGCGCCTGTGATGCATTTGAAAATAGGATACAGAAAAGCTTAGGAAAGAAAAGGTTACTGCAAGTTCCCAGTGGTGCAAGAAGGAAAGAAAGAAACCAGTCACTACAAACAGCAAATATTAAAGTGCGTCCCAGCATCCCAGACTGCACCAGCTAAATCACGTTAGCAGCAAAGGGAAACAAACAAACAAACAAACCAGCAGTTTAAGACACTGAAAATACTCCCAGATAACTTTATCCTGAAGGGCCGCCTTCATTCATTGTAGAGAAGTGCACAATTTGTTGCCATTTTCTTACCTGGGTACCGTGCCAATAAGCGGCAATTACTGTGGCAGCTTCATTACAACGCTTCTGATGCTTAAGTTCTCGAAGAAGTTTCCGAGCCTGTAAACAATTGAAAACATTATTTTATTAAAAAAAAAATCCCAACAACCTATAAATTTCTAAATGATATTAAACTAAGGCACTGCATCCTGTAAATCTAGGTAAAACAAAAAAAAGTCTCCAAATCCCAAAGCAAATAAATTCACAAGTGCTATGAGCCTAACATTTGCTGTTCCAGGGAGGATTCTTGGGCACACATATGAAATCTTGGAACCAGCAACTCAGGGGATCTTAGTTCAACGTTCAGTTTTCTCCCAGATTTGCTGTATTGCCTGAGATACCACGTCTGTCTGTGCAATAGCAGCAACATTACTTCTCCACAGTATGTGTCTTATCCATTTAGCCTGCAGTAAAGAATAAATCACAAGTAAATTGCCTGGCTTTGGGTCACACTAAAGGCTGCTGTCATATCAGGCTTTTTACCATGGCGGTGCTACAGCAAAAGACTTTTTCTCCAGTGACAGAAAACCATAACTCAAGATGAGATGACACTTTTACCCAGTTTTCTTCAAATAATGTTCATGGGAAAAGACAGCACATCAATAGTTAGACTGAAAGGATATTTTTAACTCATTTAAACAAAATAATAAAGACAAAGTAAAACAAGAAAAATAGCAAAATCAAATTACGCTAGCTTGCTGCTGCCAAACTGTAAAACGTTCTGGGCAGGAGAGGGCTGTTTACACCTGTAGCTAGTAACTGCAGCCCCTTCCTGCCCTGTCAGACAGGAAAGGAACTGACTCCAGAATTAAAGGCAATTCTCTCTTCCCTAAATAGAAGAGATAGAAGAGAAAGCCACATTTAGTGGTGTGGAGAAAGGTTAAT
Source organism: Baryphthengus martii (assembly GCA_013396935.1). Classification (NCBI taxonomy): domain Eukaryota; kingdom Metazoa; phylum Chordata; class Aves; order Coraciiformes; family Momotidae; genus Baryphthengus; species Baryphthengus martii. The sequence continues at coordinate 587,644 of VWZK01019580.1, forward strand.
AAGAAAACAGAGGAGCCCAGGGATGTTTTTTCTGAAGCTGGACAGCAGTATTTGCTTTAAGCACTGTGGCTGCTTTCATGTGAGCTGTTAACCTCATTTCTACCTCTTATTACAGCATCGCTCCTTAAGTCTCTACTATGGCTGCAGGATTATCTCTTCATGAAGTACAAATCTTGCAAAGAAGCAAAGCAGCACACTGAGGCTGAAGACAAGCAAACAGCAACAAAGTACTTGCTCTACACAAGTTGAGGACAGTACACTTTCACTCACCCTCCACCTAGCACACAGAGAAGAACTGAAGACTTAACCCAACTACCATATTGTTCAGGTGACCTAAACTCTTTATTTTAAGCCTGCTTTCAATTTTGCTCATTCTTTGAGACTCCTGTTAACTGTAGAATACCTGCCAAACACAACAGTTCTTCCAAATCAGTCCAATGTTACAGTTTTCACAAATCCAGTGGCAGAGTCCTAGACCATCCCGCTCTGGAGCTGTCAGGCTGCCTGGTTAGCATGTACCTAGGTCTGCTCTGAAGACCAGACTCACTCATTCACACTCAAGCCCGTGTAAAGATGGCACCTGTCTCCAAATTCTCTGGCAAAAAACACTCCAAGGATAATCCAGTAGTTCAGTGTGGTCTCAGACCCAAACTCACTTCCTCTATAACAAACACGAGTGTTTAACAACAGCTATGACACAGCCACAGCTCAATGGACAGAAAGTGTGATAAAGTCAGGAGGCTCAGTGCACTTGGAATATGTTTTCCGGCCTGCTCTTTACCTTACCATGCAGACACAGCTGCCGTAACAGGAAACTCACCTTCCATCCTCTGATGTAAGACTGTACGATAATAGCCGAACTCTTTATCTTCTGATACTTCTTTTGTTGCTGTATTGGAAACAAAGACGTGATGCTTAGAACAGAATACTGCAATTGTAAAATACTGTATAATAAAAGTTTCATTGATAACATTTGAAAATATGGTTAAGGATACAAGCACTAAACATAAAAAGTGACAATTTTTTGACCAAGCAGATCAGAGCGTGGATTCTGTGTTCAACTCGAGGGGAAACAAAGCACATCAACAATGCTGCATGGACAATGCCACTCTCTGTTTACAGAAACACTAAGTTCATGGTCAGCAGCACAAAAGTGACAAGGATTAAACACTAACAGTAACAGCTTTATTTGTCTTTCCCACCAACAGAGTAGCATACAAACCGTCACAAATGCTCGGGTTTGTTGGCTAAGCTTTTTACCATCTTTTCATAAGACTTGTGCTGTTCCTATTACCTACAGTCTCTTTATAATATCAAATTGCTGATGATAACTTAGGAATAGAAAGAAAAGAAAACTCATGGATTTCTGAATGACATGCTGCAATATTATTCAAGTATGCCAGTCTGAACAATACATTTCCTGGAGAGCCAAGCATTTTCCTTCTAAAGAGCTCTGTTCTCCAGTAGACCAGCGGTTAGTACAATAGTAAGTGAAGGCTTTTAGACTTCACACTCGGATCACTCAATCATAGTGAACATCTCTGTGAGCAAGCCAGGGAGAATCCCCTCTAGGCCACATTCATGCCATGACTGATGTCCATCATGCCTTACAAGGGAATAGACAGGCAAGTGTCTGCAGATCTTTAGCCAAGCCTCCAGCACAAGATGTCAAAAAGCTTTGTTCCTGCAATGCATTCCTCATGAAACCTTCCAAATCACAGTGCCTAACAGTCATTTTGGGTTAGGAGAATGGCGCCTTCCATCTACAGGAAGAGGCTGAGGAAATCTCTGTCATTACCCACAAGGAATTCTGAGGGTCTTGCTATGACTTCATTCTGTTTTCTTCCCATACCATATATTTCATCAAGCTTTCTGTTATGCTCACAATAACAAAATGCAGCTGAGATGCTTAAGAATTGTTTTACAACTTAAACCAAATAAATCTATTTTAATCTTGTAAGTCAATGTTGTTCACTAACTGATGAAAAGGCAGGAAAGTCATATAACAGTACTGTTCGTTTCACGACACGGAATACCCAGTTTGCAAACAAATTTGAAATCATTTTATAACTTTATTAATAACGATACTATAATGAAAATAAATCTCTGGGGTCCTCCCAAGCGGCATTTTTGAGCCTCAAATACAAAGGTCCCAAATAAGGCAAAAATACAAAAAGCCTTAGGAATGACTGAATTCCACAGAATTGCAGATGTACATTACTGAACATTTTTTACACATTAACTGTATGTTTACAAAGCACTGTAAGGGCCAATCAGTACAGCATTTTAGCTGAATGAAAAAGACTTCCCAGCTGGGTCACAAAATTCTGTTCTCCCAGAACGAAAGGGCATTTTTTAATTACTTAAGCACAAGTACAATATAAACCATGAATAGCAGTTTACAGAAACTAACTTTTCTTTATTCACACTATTGGTACTTAAATACTAAGATAAAATCAAATTCTTTCAACACTTCTCCATACATATCAAGGAAAAATATTGTATGAAGGTTATATGTAATATCATATCAGGGTTGTACGAAAAAATGTGTTAAAGAATTAAAAGAATCCCCCCATTTAGTAAGGATAGTATCTTACTGCATATCTCCTGTACCAGGAAGCAATCACAATCTGGCTTGTCTTCATTAACAAGAAGCGTGTACGGCACTTCCAACCTCTATAAATCTTCTCAATTAGAGTAGCCAAGTCCTCCAGTCGCTGCTTCCTCAGATCTTCTAGTTTGAAGAGCTGGGAGTGGGCGTTTTTAGGATTTTGTTTGACATTGGAAGAAAAACAGCAGGGGAGAAAAGATCAGAAAAAAAAACAAACCATAAGCACAGCTATTGTAAGAGAAATCTCTCTTTTATTGAATTCCCACTTCAGACACCTTTTGGTTTATTCATCTCTGGAGCTATAGGCAGACATATCAACAAGGTTTGTGACGGATACACTGTCACAAGTCAGAGCACAAAAGTTACACTAAATTCAGGCTGACGGCTATGGTAGAGCCTTTCTTCACACCACTTTTAATGGGTCTAACATTTAAAAGTGCCTTTGTTAATGCTGTATTCCACAGCAATCTATCAAAGCATGGTATCTAGCAAAACCTGTAGTAACCAGCTAGTGAATGATGCAGTTCATAACAGGCTATCCTCAGGAAAGATGGCTTGATTTTGCAGAAGACATGTTTCACTTACTGTTCTTGGGTTGCGGATGAATATCTTTGATCTGCCAAATGAAAATTCTTCTTCAGGGATTTCCAACTCGTTAAACAGCACCTCTACTCCAGCCCTAACAAGAAGTAAATGAGCTTAACAAACATGACCCCCAGCTCTAAAACTGTTTAGTTTACATGTTCACAAATTAATTTAAAGAAAGTATATGAATGCACATCTTAAATTCTTAAATAGTGCTTGACATAAGAAGATAGATAACCCAAATCATTTACTCACTGGTTATTTAGCTAAAGGCAAGAACAAGCACTGTGAAGATTCAGAATAATTTGACGAAAAAAGAGCAATTCTTATTTAACAGCATCAGCAATGGCCTATTTTTTCCTCTTACATCTATAATGATTTTACTTTTTAAAAAAACAGGGAAAAAGGAAGAGCTCTCACGCTAATGTCAAAATCTGAAACAAAGACTGACGAGTCTGACAAATGCTAATGTTCCACACTACCAACTGCATTTTATAAATGTCAAATAAGGAGAGTAATTGCACGGATCTTTGTGATGATTGTAACAATGCTACTGTTATCAATACTGCACTTCCATCATTATCTTGATAACCTAAAGGTTTAAATTGTAGCTAAAGATTTTAAAGAAATTTAAATCATGCTATTAGTTGCCATGTGTAAGAAGAATTAAAAGAAATTCATTTGCCTACCCAAGACATTATCTGCAAATATACACGTGAATACTACGCAATTTAAAATTGCATATTTAATACAATTGATTTGCAAGAGATATTATCTCATAGTTGTTCACCACTCATGCAAAATTATTCCTGAAAGGATGAAGACTGCATGACTGTCTTCGATGAAATGGATGTTCCTACGCTTTGAAAGTTGGTTATTAAAGATAAGTGTCCTTATCATTCCAGACCTCCTAGTCATTTTGATTTCACTCCAGTACTTCTCTCTCTCACCCTTTCTTTCAGGCCCAAATCAGTAAAAGCTGCAATATATTCTAAACCAAACGTGCTCTCCTTGTTCACATGCAAAAACTTTTCCATGAGTTCATTACTAAAATCATCTCCTTTGCCAAAGAACCGTAATTTTTACTCTACTTAAAAGTATAGATTTCCTAGTGAATGAATTCATCTTAAATCTGGAACAAGAGGATGAGGAACAACATAGAGGTAAAACACTTGAGCCACACTGGCTTACTTTTTAATTTCTTTTTAAAATACTTGAAAGCTCATTAAATGAAAAAAAAAGCAACAAAACAGAACATTACAGACAGTAATTTCAATCATTGGAACAGGACAGGTAAGAATACTGATGTGTTCCTACCTGGCTGGCCCTCTCCAATGAGGCCATGTCTGCTTACACAGCATTTTGTACCTTTCCAGGCAAGGCTCGTACGCCTGCCTGAATGCATAACCTGCCCTTCTGACCCGGACGTTCTCCAGAAGACCGAGGTAGCGGATCTGGTGGCACACCAGGGCATCATTGAAAATGTGTGCAGCCTTTTTGTCATTGGGTTTGATGCATCTGGAAAGGGAAGCAAACAGGGATTCTGGTTTGCAGCACTGTACGTGTCAACAACTATTATTGTGAGTTTAAACCACAGATTTTGATGGTTTATCCTTGGATATCAAGATTTTTATTTTCTTTTTTTAACTTCACCAAACACAAATTCACCAAAGATTTGCCACAAGGTAATTTACCTGATATAGTTTGGATTTTTAGTCTGAAGATTTTTCATCAGGGTAGCAACTGAAGCCTTGAACTGTGAACCTGCTGTTGGTGGTCTCTTTAGATTGATTTTAGCAGGGTTACCCTCTGGGAATAATGCTTTGATAAGAGAGTGACTGGCCTTCCACATGGCCTGGGAGAGGTCACGGTAGAGAAGATCATTATTTTTGTCAACAAATCCTTCCACCTGGTACATAACCTGAACAATACAGAAGAGTTTCGTTTCATCAGAGAATGTTTTGAACTATAACATAGGCCAGCTCAAAATTGACAAAAAACAAAATTGATTTCTCCTCTCAAAAAGCCCAAAATTTCAGTATTCATTTTACATTTCACATTCCGAAGACTTTGTTGCATAAAATTTCTGTAAACACACTACTGGAGAAAGATGCGTTTTCTCACATTGTGTTTTTAGTCCCTTGTGCCGATCAATTCTGGATTTTGAAACGGAAAAAACTCCTTCTTCCATGATAACGCTGATACACCACCACTTGCCAATACTCCAAAGCTACCTTTTTTTTGGCCAACAAAAGGTTGTCTCCCTCTCTTTTGCATCACAACACCAAGAAAAAGAAACACTTTCCCTTCAAAGTACTGTTTACATTATTTGCCTAACTAAAACAAGATGAAATATCACCTCTTGATATCGCAGCAGCAAGCAGCTCTCTGTGTCGTTCTCAGGGGACTGTTATTTTAAAGGACTTTTACCAGAAAGACAGTCCAACAATAACAAGCATGAATGCAAAGCTCTGACCTGCAGCTGGAGATCCAGGAGGCATCCAGAGGAACTTCATGTAGATCTCTGAATGCTATGGTCTTTTTTAATTTTTGCGGGTAGGGAATTTAGTTTGATTAATTGTGACAAGTCATCCAGCTGGTAATACAGATTCTTCAGCTTCATTATTTCTCAGTTCTGTGTAGATATGTACTATGTACACAGAGTATTGAATAAAACTATTACTGACATTGCCATATTTTACATAACAGCAAGTGACTGGGAACTCACGCAACATTTTTCTTTGAAGTACACGTTTCTGTTTCTGACAGGTGTGGTAAATGCCACTGCTGAAAAAACTGCTCATATAAACTTCCTTATATTTCATAAAAGGAGAGTCAAACTTCTGTTGTCCAGTCACTAGATCAAAACATTCTCAGCTAAGGATGGAAGAACAACATTCCTCCCAAAACAGGAGGAATTCACTGACTGCTCTGCTGGGTAAGTGAATGCCAATAACATTCAAAGACCCTCGCTGCCTACTAAGACACAATCTGTTTACAGTCCCTTTCAAAGAACAGGGGTATTTTCAATTCCCTTTGAATTCTGACAACCAAAAAGAAAATAAAAATCTAAATATTAATCCTCAGTAGATTATATGCAATTCTTGGCACATACATAACAAAGTTAATGAATGACGGCCTCTAAGGCTGAAAGTATGGTATTTCCAAGACTATTCTGAAAGAGCAAATTATTGAGCTATTCAAAATTGTAATACTGAGAGAATGTTTAAAAACTAGGGAAGTACTAAATAGTCCTAGGAAAATGAAGCACTTTCCAAATATTCTTTGTGAAATTAACAGTTCAGCAGATTCAAACAAAAGGTATAGTTTCAACCTCTATGTTTCCTTTTAATTAGAAAAAAAAAAAAAAGGCCTTCTTTTTACAAATGTTAACTACTTTGATTTTCATTAAGAAAAAGTCATCCTGAATTACACATCAAAAATGATCAGACTTGTACTTCTTCATACTGCTTAAAAAGCAAATACAGTTGCAAGCCCTCTGTATCGCTTTCTCTTCCATCTGTTTAAACACATGGACTGTGAAAACAAACTCAGTTCCTTCAAATGTACAAAAACTCCACTTTCTCATCAACATGACTAAGGACTTCAGCTAGTTCAATGACAACATTTTTTCCAAAATATCTTGCCTTCAAATGTGTGTGAATTTTTGTCATTCTAAACAACGCTTTATTTCCACAGACCTAGGAGCACAAGCAGTTCACCACCAAAGCACATGGGACATCCTTCTCCTTTGATGAAAGGAAAACTGCCCTCAATTTCAGCTAGGGCAGCATGATCTCTGAAAATATTCCAGCCCAAATCACAGATCCTAAGCTGAAGATGGAAAAGGTTAAGACAGGTCTGGATTTTTTTATCAACTATTGACTCAAGAAATTCTCCTTCATTACTGTAACATTATGTAATGGATGAAGAGCCTCCCCAATGTACCAAACCTACACTTCACAGAGGCACAACACCCTTCACACATCACAACTTGCTTCACCAGGTACCTTGCCAGCGTAATGTTGAATTCTGAAGCAGCTGTGAGGCAAGGAAGTGTCGTTGAGGAACCGGGAGCACTTGCTCATCCTGCTCTCAAAATGCTGGTGAGTGGCACAGACTTGGTTCAGTTTTTCCAAAAATGTGTCATCAGTAACAGTGCCTGGTCTGAGACATTCTTCATCTAGCATGGCCAGAATTCCAGTTTGGTTCTGAAATTTCAACACAAGAGTTTTAGTGTTTATTTCCATCACATTTCCATCAAGGCATAAAAAGATTGCTCTCTCATTTCACTTCTGCTACCTCGAAAAACATTTAAGTCATCTGAAAGTTCGGCTCTTCTCTTCGTCCCCATTTCTCACATATGTTTAATATCTGTGTTTTTGAAAGACTGTTTCTGACATCTGAATCTTAAACTTCCTGTTGGAATTTTTTTGTCATTTACTCAGACTGTAGAAACTCCAGTTTAACTGAAAGTAGCCAGTTTATGGGCAAAACCAACATACATTTTATGTTTAACTATTAGTTAAAAACTATTATTTTCTGATTGTTAAGGAATTTTATCTTTCTTGCTGTCCATAGGAAGTCCTCTTATTAGATACAAGTACTTTCTGTACCTAAAGTACTCAGTAACAAGTCACTGAGTCTTCTAGTTTCCATGTAAAGAAACATTATTTACAAAGCAGCATGTGATATCTGCTATTGTTTACATTTAGTGGTGTTTTCATTTAATAGTTGTTTGGGTTTGGTTTTTTTTGTGTAGTAGTTGCTGAACATTTCTAACATATAGCCTCATAGAAATTTTTTTTGTAAATAAACTTTTACCGTACAAAATAAGATGACTAATATGAGTGGTTTGTTTTATAAAATGAAAGAGCATGAGGGTGTGTATAGACTTCACAGCTAAACTCAATTCATGCATAAAAAAAAATAATTCAGAGAGAGTCTTGAATATAACTTACATTTTCTATTAGGTCACAAATTATAGCATTGTTGAAATACTCAATATGAGTCCATTCGATCCCCTAATAAAAAATGAAAATAAAAATGTATCAACAGGAAAACAATCAAGGGAGCTTTTCCTCTAGGCAATTTAAATTATATTCCAGTTAACTAAGATATTACTTTCAAATTTAATTGTATATGCTTACCAATTTTTTATTTATTAAGAAAGAAATGCAGTCATCTACCACTAATGTTATCTGCGCAAAACGACTGTCCTTGAGCGGCCGCCAAACCCGCTCTCCATTCCTTTCCCCAGCCCGTGTCAGCTTCCCATGCACTCCTCTGGCCCCCTGCCAGGCCCCTCCCACCACCGCCCTCCCCAGCATCCCTCTGCCCACGCTCCCACTGGTCACAAGGAAATAAGCCCATTTCACTGCAAGCATCCGAGATCAACATTTCTAAGCTTTTAGTTGTTGAGTTGTTTTGTTGTTTGTTTGTTTTTTTTTTCTTTGGGACAAAGAAAGAGGGCTAAATTTAGATGAGATCATTTGAAAAATCAAGAGTCTGGCTGTTGTTCAGATATTCCTAATATCCTAATTTTTTCAAATATCAGCAATAAAATCTCCACGATGAGATGCCAGTGCAGCAGGAGGTAACACTGGCAGGGCAAAGGACTGGAAAAAAGAAAATATTATTTTAATTCCTAATTTGCATTCTACAGTACTTCTTACAGATTAGGGTTTTTCAGAACATTTGAAATATCATTCAGGAACCAAATTGCAGTAATGATGTTTCAAGAGTTTCACCACTGAATGCAAAAAGAAAAAAGATATGCCCAAACTTCATATTATCCTCAGGATTATAAGGCAAGAACTTTACTTAATTTTTAAAAATGTTTATACAGTAAAATGGTATCATCCAATTTGAGCCCAGACAATGTAGGCCAGTTTCTACAGCTGTGAGCTGGCACATTTTGTGAGCTCTGTATATGACGGGGTGCACTGCTAAAACCTATTAAAACTTTTAACTCGATGTTCACTCGCAGAAAAACATAAAACATCAGAGTCTGGGTTCCAAAGCATATCTTAAATTTACCCATAAAGCTCACAAAGCTCCATTCAATATTTAATTGAAAGAAAATCAGAACCAAAAATCTATTTGTACTTTCATCTCGTATACTGCTTTTTAATCTACCCAATTCCCTTTTGAAACAGGATGAGCTGTGGCTGCTGTTGGGGTGTACTCCAGACACTCCTGTGTAATTCAAAACACAGGCTGTAGGGTAATGGCACTAATAGCAGGAAGACTTCTAATATATTAATTAGCTCTTGCTCAAAACTGTCAGTCATTGCCGCTAATGAATGAGAATGGGGTCTGTTTTTTACCTAGAGAACTCATGATGTGAAACAAAATCAAAACCAACTTTTTTTCCTTAATGTAACTACCATACAATCCTACACAAACATGCTCCGTGTAAGGCCTGTGGTCAAAAAAGTGACTGTTCCCTGAAATGAGGTTCCAGCCCGTATGCTTGTGTATCTTTACAGGAACTCTGGGAAGAGGAGAGAGGATAAGAAAAGATCCATTCAAGCATTACCTCTCGGATGTATTCCTCCTGCTCTTCTTTGAGGGTAAGTTCAATGAAGATCTGCTGCAACTTCTCATTACAGTAGTTAATAATGAACTGCTCAAAGCTGTTGTCCTGTCAGATAAAACATGTTTGTGTTTGCTGTTGTGTAAACACCCTAGAACTCAGCGAGAGGAAGTTACTGCAGAAGCTGCAATCAACAGGCTGCTTTATTAACTACTCCTCCCAGTTTTGCAATGTGATGGTTAGACTAATATTTTATTGAGACTGAGATTAGTTTGGAAATTTTAGACCAAATCCTTCCCTAAGGTTTTCCCCATTGGGAGGGCCAAAAACTCTGTAGATCATATTCATGATACCTCTGTATTGATTCCTTGGGACAAGTTGTAAGGGCACTTGAGGTGCCAGGAAATAAACAACAAAAGTTTTGGCTGCATGAATCTGTCCCCATATGAAAAATGTAGTGTTCCCATATGCAAAATGTGGAGTCCTGCAGGTTCTGATAAATAGAATTATGACAGTAACATTAGCTCTTTTCCACTAAGTAGCCAATAAAGTCTCCTATTTCAGTACAGATGGAGGACTGAGATGCTGTTCTGGTTGCAGTTGAGCCTGGGTTAAGAGATTATTTGCTCCAGAGGTCAAGCAACCTCCTTCCTGCCAACAAACTGCTCATGTAATCTCTCCCTTGAAACGATGGGAATTAAAAACCTTTATCAATCAAAAAATCCTCTAAAACGCTAATTCATCTAAAACTGGGTTAGGGAGCAAGCCTGTATATGACCCTTTGCAGAAGGGACCAGAGAACCCAGACCCCAGAAGAGGGGTGGGCAGTGGGCAGGCTACTCAGTGACCGCAGCCACAGCAGCCTACTCCATCACAGCTGCACGGCAGGATGGCTGCAGGAGCAGGGCTGTGACATTACAGCAGCACACTCCTAAAGAGACACACACCGGCATCAGAAGCAGTGGCTACAGCAAGCCCCTAAATGCCACAGAGAAAGTCCTCTCACACCCAAGGCAACTGCAGTTTCACTGCTGACATCACTAGGCACAGCTGTGGTTTGACACTTCACCTCCATTTGCTTAAACGAATGCAGTTTGGAGGCCAGGTGCCCATTCTGAGGACTGGTTTAAAATGCCTCCTTCAAAGAAAAAGAGAAGAGCAGCTTCACTGTTTGTTTGTTTTTTCCCCAGTGATGAAAGAGTCATTAATATTGTACAAATTCCATACATGTAGCTGCAAAAATAACTTCAATCGAGTAATTTTAGGTATCTGCTGCTGGTCTTCTCTTCTTGGCTTTTGGGTTGTAGTGTTCCCTTCCTCCTGCCCTTTTAATTTGCCTTTCTTAATTACTAGTCATCGAGAACACTGATTATTTAGGGAGCCTGAAAATTTGCAGAATAAACCACTATGCCTTTTTACACTATCAAATAAGTCTGCTATACAATACTTGTGAAGCTCAAGTTAAGGTGATAGAATTTTTATGACTAAGGGCAACTGCAATAATTTACATGTTTAAATTAAGGATCTGGTTGATGAATGAGATTAAGAACACACAAGCAGATTAGAAAAAAAAAAAAATGAGGTAGCACAGATTACTTTCATCATTTTGGTTTTAGGTAAAGCAAAATCATAGCTGATCATCAAACTTTTTCATCCACATCAAACCCTTCCCCTCACACCAACTGCAATTGTGAATCAGATCGCAAAACTTGCATAGCTTTGGATGAGAAAGTTAAAATTTGGCATGCATCAAAATCAGCACTGCAAACAAGTCATACTTACTGCATTCTGTTGCAAAAAGAAATTACATAAACTGCAGTCAGTACTTATACTACTTCCACAGCAACACAGAATATATTTATTAGCATTTATTTAGCGTATCCAGTAGATCAGTCTTATCATTGCTCATATTTGAACGTGACTGAAAATAAGAAGTACTACATAAATGCTATGTCTTTCTTCTTTGTAGATGAGTGCATCTTTAGGTACTATCTAAAGATTAGCAAAGAAACCAAAGGATTGAGGCATATCAGAGTGTAACACAGAGCAGCATTCTTGCTGTCATAATCACCACTTATCTTTTATCTCAACAAAACCATATATACAACCGTTGGTAGACAAATCTCAGTAAAGGGAAAGGAGGATGGGGAAAGGAAGAGAGAGTACAGGAGTAAGAATGAGTAAAAGTTTATTTGACACATTCAGATAAGGCCATCACTTTAGATCTATTGAGTTGGACCCCAACTGACACATCACCTTCACAGAGAGGAAGGGAAAACACTCTGCATCCTCCTGCCAGGCATGTGCCACCCAATGCAGAAATATTGCCTCTCCAAAAAATCATGTTATGCAGATTACAAGGACTGTAGGACTTTTTGGTCACATATTATGGTCTTTGTCTTCATAAGAGGATAGAAATGGAACTGCAAATCCAGCTAAACCATCTAACTGAAAGGTCATTACAATATATTAAAGTAATTGCTAGATGCTTTCCCGATTTTCTATGTTATCTGTGATATTTATGGTTTGCCAAAGAAAGACAAACCAAAATCCACAGAGTTCTTCACAAATCACTCACTTTAAGCTATGAAATTCTATTTGACATTGCCAAGCCACTGAAAATTGCTATTCCAGGAAAAAAAGTCATTGAAGAGCAGTAGTGATTTTGTTCTTTATGTATGATATAAAGCAAAAGGCTAACAGTTAATTACAACAAAGAAAATGAGGAAAAATGTTTGGAATTAATGAAATTCTCAAAACACTAAATTCTGAACATACCAGAAGACATTTGGTAAATTAAATACACTTGAGAGAGAGGCCTTTCCTTTTACAGGTTTTAAGAAACATTGTATTAAAAATCAATTAGAGTGTTTATCTCTGGGTGAATCTGAGTAAAACAACAGAGATTTTGAGTTTATTCTCCCTTATTTTGTATCTATTATTTTAATTATGTGAGGGCTTCACAAAGCATAGAGGATTGCTCACAAATTAATTGTCCCCCAGTGTTTTAATGAAGGCTCCTAGAAAGTCACATGACAAAATTAGAAGGGATCTAAAGGCCTTATGACATTGCTTTTTAGAAGACAATAGAGAATAATTATTAAGAATGATAACACATCAGAAAATCCATTCAGGAAGCATCCAGCTGTCAGAGAATGTACTTGTTCCTTACTTCGACCATTCACATTAAGCAACGAAAAGGGTTTTGACCAACACAACAGCAGCATGGTCAGACTCCAAATTTCAAGAAGAATTTCAGATAATTCTTGGGAAATTTTAGGAAGTGTAATATTTAAAACCAGCGCTTCTCAAAGTGTCCTTTTCTTTCCTAGACTGTAATTCTGCTGCTTCAAGAACAGCACTTCTCGAAGTGTCAGCTTCTCTTCCAGGCTGTAATTCTGCTACTTCAAAGTTGAGAGCATCACTTCAATCCTTGCATTTTTATAGCAGCATTTCATACTATGCCTTTGAAATCACTGTGGAATACAAAATATAACCTTTGGGGAAGACAAAACCACTCAATGTCTCAAGTTAAATTAAAGGTGCTGGGAAACAGAATGTCACCCGAGGTAGGCTTAAAGTCATGTCAGATTTCTAGATACAGATCAACCAAGCATCCTCAGCTTATCCTCTCTATCTTTTATCAGGTGCAATGATAAATTTAGACAACTAGAAAAATTCACTGACAAAAATCAAAGCCTACTTCACCATGTTTTCCACTTCATAAATAATGGTGCCTTGCTCATGCAGCTTATTCTTTATTAACATTTAAGCTATCAGGCATCAGGGTGGCATTTCATGACATCAAACTTTTGAACTCTAAAAAATTCTGCTCCATGAAAAAATACAGTGTTTATATACACAAGCTGATCATGATGTTATGCTCACTCAGGTTGTTAGAGTCAATCATGAAAAGATAAAAAGTTCTAGTTTTGAACCACTGATGTTACATGAATTACATACAGGCGCTTGGAAGCCTAAGGAAAATATTTTTTGATCTTTAATATTTTTTCTAATTTCTTTGGAAGATTCCAGTTAGGCATACCATGGAATTATCTGAAAAAAATAAATATGGGTATTCCTGATCTTATGCATTGTTACACCACTAAAATACCAATAGCGAACAGACAAAATAAAAATCTTACTGAAAAAAACCCAAAATATTTTTTTTTTTCTGCCTGATCTCTGGTAGAAATGTCTCCATATGATGATGCTGAATGTCTTGCACTAGATTTATAAACACCCAGTATCTAAAACAGAGCGTTTTCCTATGAAAACCAGCTACCTTCTAGCCTTCTCTCCTCCTAGAGAATTCAAATTCACTTTTGAGTACCCACATTCCAGTGATTTCTAGAGACACAGGCAACCAAGATACCTATTTAAAACTGGGTACTTTTCCATACTAGTAGGTAGAAATAACTTACTATCTTCCACCTGTCTAATAAAGTCCTGGTTTAAGTGTTCTGGTTTTTTTGTGTCCTCTCCACTTCACTGTTTTCCTCAAATGAAGCACATGTTGTTGATCCAAACTCAGCTATATCTATGCCTGTAGAAAGCGTTTCTCAATATTTCTGCTTCCTTCTTAATCTTTTGTCACATGAGTTGAAAGCCAATTCAAAAATCTACATATTGCTCAGCCTACAACCCTACTCATAAAAAGGTGTTCAGCAACACTTTTTCACACAACTTACATGAACACATACAACTAAAAGATACATATGAGATACCTAAAGAAAAAAACAAAACATAAACATTTCAAGTCATGACACTGACTGTTGAAATCAACAGAATTAATGGAACTTTTTAATCAGTATGGGGGGAGGGGAGGAAAGACACACAGCGACTGATGTTTTCACTCTAACACATGTAGCCCCAGAAAGTAACATTTTTCAAAATCAACACAGTTCCAGGCATCAGAAGTCCCTGATTTTCCCCTAACATAGGTAGGTGACCCCAGGTAGTTCCATCAGGCCCCTAGACTACTACTGAGGCGCTTACAGAAACAGTCAGCTGGGAAAAGTAACAATAAAAGACCAATGTACTCACTTCACTGAGCTGAATGATGGAATGAATGGTGAAACCAACCAGCAAATTTAATTTATATCCTACTAGGTGTCTGGGGATAGGGATTTTTATGTATGACCACAGAAGGGTACAAGTTTATGAGATGAAACTAAGAAATATAAATGCTAGAAAATGAAAATCAGCAAAATGGGGAAATTGCATTTAAAGAAAATGAAAAAAAGAGACACTATTTTTATCTTAGAAAGCAATGAGTTACATGACCCAGTTAAAACTTTTTTTTTCCAGTTAGTAAATATGTGTTACCGATATTTATCCCTTACTTTTCTGTTTATGTAGACAAACGTTCAAGTAATCAAACTTAATTGAAAAAATATCTCCTGTAAAGTAGAATAAGCTCTGTGCTTTTGTCTTAATATGTTTATAGGCAAAGAACCAAAGCAGCACATCATTTTACTATAAATACTCCATGTATATGTAATCGAACTATCTTTTGGTGTATCTAATGGAAGCAAGAAAGATAAATGCTGAAGCTTCAGGGATTATGCACTTTCCTTATTAGTGTATCACAACTAACTTCAGTCCTTACTGATGCTACTGACACTGGCAGAGAACCAGGCTCTCCGAAATCCATCTTGCTCTCAGCTGTGGTGTCCAGACACACAGGTGTAAACCAAATCTGGAGTTAAAAGGGCATGAAACTACAGTGAATACTATGCACATGGTGCATGCGTGCTCCATGGGGAACCCAGGTACAGTCACTTCAACACAAACGTGCTAGGTTTCAGTCCTGGAACAACAAGAATTGCAAATAGGCAAGAACCTACTATATAATCATAACCATTCCTAACATAAAACAGTTGCTGTAGGGCAAAACGTTATTATCACAACCTGAAGCAGAGCCTTTGTGCAATATTTGCTCTAGTATTTCAAACAGTTCCTCCGTTGAAAATGGCCAGCCAATGGGATTTACTTCATAAACACGAATTTTGCAAAATAAGCCTAAATACTTAAATTATAATGTGATTAAAGAAATGGTGATTAACTTCCTGGGATACACATCTGCTTCTGAGCATTCTAGCACATAATGAAATTATTGATTTAACTGCATTTTTACATCTCCATAGCATCTAGGGTCCTTCTCTGTAATGCTCCCCTCTTTCATTATACTCATCAGCAGATGTGCTTGATCAACTATAAATCAAAAATCCAGTTTTTCCCTTTCACACCAGACTGAGCTTGGCCCTGTGCAAGCAGATTGGATAGAGGGCCAGGTACAGGCACATTCTGGCGCTGCCACTTGCCAGCATGTAATACGCTAAAGGCCATCAGAAAAAGGTTGAACAATTTTGAAAAGAAAATCTGTTGCAAGGTAGAGTGCCTGGAAAAGGCAGTTGGAAATTACAGTCTGGAGATTAAGGCGACTACCAAAATAACAGATAACCTGTGGCTGAGTTAGATCCAGTTAAGGCATGAAGAAAGGGTCCCCAGACCTTAAAAGACTGGAAAGAAAAAAAAAAAAAGATGAAGATAAAAGATGATCCTGATAAGCCAGTTTTCTCCATATGCTTTTCTTTTTTCTTTCTTTAATAAGTTGCCTTTTTGATCAATAACTAGACCCTTCTCCAGTAAAATCACCCCTGGTGGGGAGACAGAGGGAAGTCTCTGGGCCAGCAGCTACCTCTCAGAACTCATCATGCTCTGCAGCTGCAATTTCCTTCAGGCAATGAAGAGGATAGAAAAAGGCAAAGCAACTATTCAGCAATTGGACCAAGCTGCCATATAGGTTTACGGTCAAAGTGAAAATACCTCCCCTATTTTTTCATGCCTTAAAAATCTCAGGCAGGTATTTTCAATGTTTACCCCCTCCTTATTTGGCTACCTCCTTCTAAAACCAGATAATAACCACAACTCTGAACATGTTAATATAATGAAACTGCATTCTTCCTATTTCTATTGGATCCTCTCAGTAAAGATAGTGGCATTTTATTGATGTCCAGGTGACAGTTTACATAGTTCATGCAATACAATCAAGCTTCTTTCCATCACTATGAGGGACTTCTACACACAAGAAACAAGCTAATTGCTGTAAACAAATAGAAGCACTATCACAATTCATCAGCGACTGCGAGAAATAGACCTGGTTTTACTGCTGGGTGGCTTGTTTGGCTCTCTTGTTGGTGGCATTTTTATTTACTGCCAGGTTTTCTGTAGAATGTGATGGACACCATCACATCTTTGCATGTTCATGTGTAGCTGGAGCAAAACGAGTTGGTCAGATACTGTCCCCAAAGACAAAGCATTGACATCACCTCAGGTCAACCCTCAGCAGATGTCTGAGCACCAAATGGAAACAGTCCCTCTCTTTCCGCAGCCTTTACTTTTGCAGCTCTTTCACCGGCGCATCCCTGCTTCTTGTCAGGCTAAAACACATGGCATAAACTGCTCTGCCAACGAATTGAGCAGAAAGCATTTACACTCTCAAACCGTCTTCTCAGGACCTGGCAAATTTCAAAAATAAGCCTTGTTTGGCAGCCTTAACTTTCATAAAACTGCACTCCAAACCATTAGCTTCATCACAGGGACCATCTACATAATGAAAAAATCGGAATAAAGTCTTTAAGCCAACTAGCAGACACAGACATTTTTTTATCTCTGAAGGCTATTAAATATTCACACTTTCTCCACAACATTCATTTTCACAGAGCCTAGCCCTCATCTACACAGGAAGTGTACTCAACAGAAAACTAAACACCCAAATTAAACAGAGTAAGTCTTCTGCTCATCTCTGTTGTAACCTGCCAGGCCTTCAGTTGTTTGCCTTCTAGAGTCTTCATTTCTTTTTCACAAAACCCACCCCTTCCACAACCCTATCCCACCATTTTGCAGAGATGTGGAAATCGTTTCTGCCCAAGAATACAGAATTAAACACAGAATGAAAAGGGATCAGCCCTAAACCTACCCCAGAAAGTGTGCAATTGAGCCGATTCTGAAATTCCCAGTGCCACTAACAACGATTCCTACCCCATCTCAAATCACAGCCTAGACTGTAGACTGACTATGCACGCATCTGCTCAAAAAACTGGATAAAACATACTTGGAGAAATTTTTAGCATCCAGCTTCAACCCATTGCTCAAGCTCCAGAAGCGTTACACAATCAACCTGTTCCTGTAGCCTGCATTTTCACTCTAATCCTAGTCCCTAAATCCTTGCCTATAGGTAATTCACTCAGAGACACCCAAAATTTCAGCATTTCACTTTCAAAACATTCAATCTCAGCATACAGCTTACCACAAAGGGCATGGCAGGAACCAAAAATAAACACAGCTTTACAGCATCTATTTTGTGGATTGTTTAGCCAAGCTTGCTGTTGACATTTGCCAAACCTACAGAGGCTGAGGATTATTGATAGATTTAAATTCCCTACTCTGAACTTTTGGACAGCCAAGTCGTTAGATCTGCTCTCTTGGCTAGCTTTTCAGTTTTGCTGGAAAATGGGGTTTGTGTTTGATAATACTAGCAGAAACCAAATCTCAAAGAGTACATGCCAGCATTATCAATACCCCAGTGCTTTTCCTTTGGTAAATTTCAAGAAATCTCCAGTTACTTTGTAAATTAACT
Source organism: Baryphthengus martii (assembly GCA_013396935.1). Classification (NCBI taxonomy): domain Eukaryota; kingdom Metazoa; phylum Chordata; class Aves; order Coraciiformes; family Momotidae; genus Baryphthengus; species Baryphthengus martii. Next base: position 606,022 of record VWZK01019580.1, read on the forward strand.
TAATCTTAAACTAGAGAAAATTATAGAAATTAGTGGACAGTAAATAAAGTAATCTTTCAGAAATACATGAAAAAAATTTGCATCTACATAAGCTTCAATTTGTATATAATAGAACCAGACTGCTACTGTCATCAGAAGGTGAAGCATAGAATCTTTCAAAATGAATTTCTTTATTCTTCTCATCAGAGGAACTGTAGGATGATCCAAAGGAAATATTGTCAGTCTTGCCCATTATGAAACAAAACCAAACCTTCAAAAATCTGTAGGAAACGAATGTTTTTGCAGTGGAAGCAGACTATTCTGTCATGTATTCCAATAACTTTTAAGTGAGACTCTCAGGACAAACCAGATAAGCTAGAATATCACTGGTTTGTTATTTCAGTGATCCTGGTGGGTAAGGGAAAAAAAAAGAGAGAGAGAGAGAGAACCTCCCCCCAATCTTCAGTAAACACCTATCTTGCTGCTAATTTCAATGGTGTTAATGGTGTAAATATTTAGTATGTATATAAAAAGCCTCCTACTACACCTACGATTTTTTGACATGTTCTGTCTTCAGTGTACAAGAAAATTTCAGGTCAGAGAAAATGCACTAATGATAAACCTATCTGTGTCCTGAGTAGCATGATTAAAGTAGACTTTTTTACCTTCAGCATACCAAATAGCTTATAGGTTTAAGATGTACAAGCTTACAGACAAAGAAGTATTTCAAATACATTCTTTCCAAAAAATATTCTTCGTAAAGATGCTAGTTCTAACCTTCAAGAACAGATATGAAAATCAAAATCTGACTGAAGAATTAGGTTCAAAAGGGAGCTGCACATTTTTAGTTGGATGTTTTAACTAATTTATAATTAGATGGATATAGTTACTGTCATTAGCTACACCTCAGATAGATAGTATTTTGAATATTTAGCCATTGTGTTTACAAATGTATCACAGAGCAAGGCACTCCAAATTCCATTATACTTCTAATGCTATAAATCTTACGACGTTATTGAATTTTCCTTGAATTATGTTATTGTACAGTGTTGAAGTGTCATTCATTTATTGATTGCTTTAATATAATTAACTTTAAACATATTTTCTGTGATGTGGTTACTTAGATTCTCAATAATGATGTTTTTTTTCTAAGTATTTTCTTAAGATCTTTAATAATTTTTGAGATCCAATCATTTGTCACAATTGACATCAAAATATTTTGCAGGCATCCTCTTAATTGACTTTGCTACGTGATGTTCATTCAAACAACCACAAGACCAGTTACACTTTGCCTGTTCAGTGTTCCTTACAGAATTACTTTACTCAATTTAAGGATTATGACATGACATCTTTTGTTCCAACTAGAGCTGCATAGAAAATTAATTTTGTTTTGCCTTGAGAGAATATCTTTGGTTTTTATTCAATAGAGAATAAGTCAGCAGTTTCTGATTATAAAATTAACCTGTCTAGAAATACAGGGATGACCAAGCGAGTGGTACTGCAAATACAGCTGATTCAGGGTTTTCTAATGGATTGTTATTTTTGTCATTCACCCTTTGAATTACAGTACTGCCACACAGTCCCAATAACAGTAACTGTATTAGTTACTTCTAGAAACCTAAACCAATCAATTTTATTTTTCAAATATCTTCAAATTAAAATATGATATAGTACAAGCCATGTATGTTTCTGGCATACTACCTGAGTCCCATTTTGAATGTTCAGAAATAAGTCCATTATTTCTGTGACGCTGAACCAAGCAACCAAGCTTCCTGGCTTATATTCTCCCCACAGGTCTTAACTCATGAGAGGAGGAGCCCTGAGTTGTACGACTGTACAGATGAATTTGATTTTCAAGTCACAAGGCAAATCTTTCCCACCTTTTCCAGTAGAACTAATACTCAGCATTTAAATACTATCCACATTATTTTAAAGCTTTTGAGTTTGTATGAATGGGGATAGCTACATTGTAATTCAGTATGAAAGGTAAGTGAAAAGAGCCTTGTTTTTTTCACTTGTCTTCTGCAAAACTGCATCTCCTGAACTAAACTACTTACTTATGACCTTCTAAGATGCTGAACTCCTATAAAAAAAAAAACCCAAACACATGCAAGAAACAACCTTGTCTGTGGAATATCATCCCACAAACACAATTACTCAGTTGGCTTGTGTGCTAGTGCAAGCTTCTGTCTCCCATTCCACCTGACATGGTTATCCTTAATCAAACATACAAGAAAAAGCTAGCAAAAACAAGAGTCATGCCCAAAGATGCCAGCAACACCACTCAAGTGCCCAGCTTTCTACAGTTATACCAAGGACCAGCTCCAAAGAGATCTGGCACCGAGATCACCATTCAGCCACCTGACTGTTTGCAATATATTTTCATGAATACACTCTTATGTTTAATGCAAACAATACAACCTAGCTTAGTAAATTCTTGAAGCAAGTATCAGCTTTGTTTTTCCTCTTCATAGAGGTATTTTGATTTGCACATGCTTCAATGTTACACTTCTGAAATAAAACTTATACCACACTCATATATAATTCTCTTTTCTTGGATTATTCCTATCTTCCACACAATTTAAACACACACTTTGCATTTTCAAGAGGGAGGTAGAGAAGTGAGTAAAGATTGCATAATTTCTACTGATTTTTCTCCCCAGTTGAGTTTCTAGCTTACACACTGTACAGATTCCAACCAAGATCTATAAATCTCTTAAAATAAACTGTCAGAATAAGATTTATGAAAACTCCCTCACTCTGATGTTCTCTAACCCAATTAAAAATTCCTCAATGATTGTTTTTCTTTCAAAATACCACCAGTCTAAAAATACTATCACAAACAAACAGCAGTGAGCCACAGAGAGTTAGCTAGGAATTAGTACAGAATATTTATCTAAGTGAATCAGCATGAAATGGAATACAATTCCTTGTTTAATTTTGACAGGAAAAGATGTATAGTTTTTGTTGTGTTTTTTAAAGGGTACAAAGCTTGTTCAAGGAAATCCACAAAATACCTCAGGGCAGAATTGACACTGCCAGAGTTTCTCTTATACTCACAATGAATGTAACAACAAAACATACTTAGTTACTCATTGTAAATATTTATTTATCTATGGTGTAAAAACACAAGTTTAGCTTTCATAAATTTTTGAGTCAATTGCCAGATATGTTAAGACATATCTCTTCGGCTTACTTTTCTAGGAGTTCTTGTCAGAAATGACACACGATTCAAATTACATGTACTTTGATTACAAATTCACAAACTACTCTATTAAGCTTTAATAACAGCTTTCATGTTAAATCTTTATCGTTTTAAAAGTCTTACCTCAAAAATTTCAAAGCCATAGATGTCCAGCACCCCCATGACCTTCTTTCTCACTTTTGTTTGTGCCTTTGAAAAAAAATTCAACATTGAATCAGTCATCTGTACATTTCATAATTAGGAGTCAATAAAACTAATGTATGATTTCCCAAAATACACTTAATGTATTTTCATAAGCTTAAAACCAAAGCAGGCAGCAATTCGTTGAGTTGTGATACACTTATTCACCTGTACCATGTGTTAACAGTGTACAACCAAGAAAAATTAAATTGGCAAATACAGTTTTACTGTCCACTTCAATTTAGATGATTCCTATTGATTTCTCTACAGGCACAAAACAACAATACCTTAATGCTCTCATTGATTCTGGTAACAAGCCAAGAGAACAGTCGACTGTATAAATTCTTAGCCAGAGCATCACGGGCATAATAAGCCTAAACAGGAGAAAGAAGAAAAATGTTATAAATTCTGGGCTAATCAGAGCATTTTTATATTACTGACGTATCTTAAAGGTTCTATGAAGAGAGTGAGAACTGCTCAGGCAGAACTGCTCCTCTGCCTAAGCTGGCACTGGAGCCAGAGCAGGGGTCGATGGCTTGCTGGAGCACCCCTCTGCCTCCCTGGCCACAGGCTGGCTGGAAGGGTGGCCACAATCAGGGCACTCTGACTGCCTTTCTGCTCATCTGGATATCCTGTAAAGGACCACATCCCTCATCCTAATCCTAAGCAAAAGGACTTACATTGCTGTGGTTAGAGAAATGACATTCCTGCTAGCCTGAGCTGATGAGACACAGGTGGCAGCCACACTGGCTCTGCACCATTACGGAAAGATAAATTCACAGTGGCAGCAGCAGTTTTTCAGCAGCCCAGGGCGTACAATTCACATGGTATTACACCAGTTGCTCTAAACGAAAACAGTCTGCAGCAATACTTTCAATGTGTGTTTTGTGCAGAACTGTTTCGTTTTTTCATTTTCTGCAGGATTTTCCTATCCCTCATCTTTTTGAAGTAATTCACACTTAAAAACAAAATATGCAGTATATTAGAACACCTAGAAACTGTTGAAGAAAAAACATACTTATGCTAGTAGTATGTTTTATCCAGTAGAGCCTATTAGTTGTAGCTTTTATCTGGGCAGTGTAGTTTAATCATGTAGAATTAAATTGCCATTTAAAAGGATTCTTTCCTTTAAAATCAGGACTTCTTTTTACCTGAGCCACGTTTAGTGTTGTTGAAACTTTCTCTTGCTTGGCTTCAACGGTCCGGAAGCTGAAAGCTCTTTCCAATACAGACTGGTCTATACCTGTCAACTCGCAGATTTCCTTGAGTTCTGGCATTAAAAAGGAGAGTATAAATACAATGAATCCTTTTGTATCATTGCTTTTTCTTCCCTAAAACTATTAGCTTTTAAGTAGTTCCGTATTTTCCCAAAAGAAGATTTTCTTCAACAGAAGCATCCCCCATCCACACTCCTCCCTGCACTGCCAAGCAGTTTTTAAAACATGCACAGCATGAGGAAACAGAGTTACTGGTTTAGAAAGCAATTTCGATCTCATTTATTTTTGTGAAAAAAACTTTTCTTCCATTTATTACAGACCCTTTTCGTGATGAAAAACTTCCAAATGAAAATAAATGAACTTGAAAAATCAACTGCAAAAATGTGACCAAATGAATCTGACCTTACAGGCAGAGATGCCCTACTACAAAATAACAAAAAAGCCTCCCTCCAGAATAACCAAGCAGTTACAGAAATACATAGCACCATTTAACATTTCAAAAGAAAGAGTTAATAAAGTGGAAAAAGAAAAAAAAAAAATTTTTGGAATTTCAAATAGAGCGATTGAAATGGCACAGAATTCAACCTGTATTTGTCTGCGGGTGAGTCTGGGAAACAATCTAATTCAACTCATTTGTAAGGATATTGTAAGTCTACAAAATTAATAATGACTTCACACAAATTAATGGTTTGCCTCCATCCCTAATCTCATCTTACCGTTTTTATCTTTGATTTTACTTTCATCTAGGCCATTCACACGAGATTCAGGCTTAAATTCGATATTTCCCAATTTCAGAACGGCTGCCACCACTTCAAAAACAGACTGTGTTTCATGATCCATAAAACCAACAATCTGCATTGCATTCTGGAAAGGGGATAGATAAAATTATGAGAAACAAATGTACATTTAAACAGATCATACTTGCAAAATTCACTGTTTACCTGTATTAGTATAAATTAGAAAAGTTTTATGAGTACTTTTGCTACAAAAAGATCAGGATTTAATTACTACACTTGGATGAGGATTTTTTTTTTTAATATGAACGACAGGTTAAAGAAGAACTGCTAATCTTGCTGGCATGTCAGTCCAGACTACTGCTAGGATTCATTTAGCTTATGAGCAGTACTTTTTTTAGTCACTTAGTTTATAACTCAATTTTTCACAGTCAAATGAACTGGTACTGCCATCTTCTCAAGCCACTCTGCTGCTCTAAAAGCCAGTAACTTTTAGACTCTAAACTTGCCTATACTGGGTAACAGAGTTCTGTACTCTCCTTGCCCCTTAGTACAATAAAGCAAAAATATCACGGTAAATCATCCTGAGAACCATCCAAGCTCTGCTTTTCTTTTGACTTGATCAGCATCACATTGTTTAAGAAGCTCAGTCACTGCCATCAAGGACTCTGGGCACTTTTTTTGTTGTCTCCTTCCTTTTTTGCCTATTTTTTCCCCCTTTTTTAAAGTCTTTTTTGTTTTCCCACTAGAATGCTCCAGAAACTTGGTTCTTTGTATTTCCTAGTTGTAGTTAAGCTTACCTGCACAAACATGCTATACCCTTGTACAAAGAGTGTTAGCTCTCAGTGGAAATAGCCAGACCGAGGGCATAAGAAGTCCCCATTAGTGCTGAGCACTTTGGGGTTTACCCTCAACCCCTTTTACTTCTTACCCTAACTGTTCTGAAGTTTGCAGCATCATCCACTCCATTTACTTTGGCAGAATCAAGGCCCAGGTAGTTGTATCTGCTGAAGTCACGCTCCAGTTTGAGTTTACCTAATAAATCAAATAAAAATATCATTAGCAACAATGTTCTTGTTAGTGGCCCTTCTATTCCAAAATCAGCATTATCAAAAACTATTGTTATTAGTAGGATCGAATTTCTTCAAGGATCTTTTAATTACAAGCCTTCTGAATAAGAACAGCCTTTCTTCTTTATTTATAATACACTGCAAAGCCAATTATGACTCAGGTACCTGGATAATACCAAACCATGTATTTACTTCAGCTATTACTATTGTCACTACCACTAATAGTTTGAAAATTTTATCAATACCACATTTCCCACAAAAGATGATGTACATGGAACAGAATATCAAATACAAAGATGACTCATATCTGAAAATGGCACAAGAGCAACACTTACAGAGTAAGTCTTCTGATGCACCAGACAGTATCTGATAGAAAACATGAAAGTTTCTTTCACCTCTTGGCTGCTTAACAACACGAGACTTCTCTAAGAGATCTAAAAAAAAAATAAAAAAAATAAAAAAAATAAATCTCTTACAGGTCAGGGAAAGATTGTTGATGCAAAACCCTTTAATATGAATATAATCCCCCATTGTTTTCTACTTCATTGCTTTGTATCAGCAGCAGCAAATTAGATGATGATAAATGGTAGGCACAAACCTTATCGCAATGTATCACATCAGTATATTTCTCAGATAAGTTATTTGAGCAAGCTGTAAGGCCAGGACACTTCTAAATGCGGCAGTCTATGAGCTGCAAAAAAAAACCGGTCTGGGAAGCAATGTGCTCAAAGGACATCAACTGATTTACAGTACTCACTGACTTGGTGAGAGTAATTGTATGGGTGAAGGTTTGAAAAGAACTAAAATGTTAACGGACTAAGCACATGAAAGATGGGTAAATGAAAGGGGGAAGCCAAATAAAGAAAGAATTTAAACTGAATAATCATGTAGCAGTTTGTGATCCTCAGGTGCATCAGACTATGAAATAACTCCCAATGGGACTGACAGAAGCTCCATTATAAAACACTTAAAGTGAAATGAAAAACCAGCATTTTGAAAAGCATGACTGCACTGATTGAGTAGTTTGACAAGAAGATTACTTTGTCCAGTGCCATTAGTGACGGGCACATTTCTAAGCCTTACCACTAAAGGTAGGAATCCAGGCAGAGAGCAGAAGTGGACTGACTTGTCACACATTGCAAACACTTCAGATGCTACATTATATTTAATGTGGAGGTGATAATACAAAGGTTGTTCAGCCTGTACCACACTGAAAGGCTGTGGTCCGCAGCACACTGGGCAAGGGGGAAAGGATGCAAGAGTGAGCCTTTGGACAACTACTGGTGCCACTTGCAGGTTTTGTATAGAAAAAAAAAAGTGGTTTTCCTTCTTTTCTTTTCTCACTGGCACATGAGGGCTTCACATCATTTTTCTAGGTAGTAAATCCACAGTTTCCAGTATACTGTTTCTGTTAAGCTACATATACTCAGCAACATAAAGAGCGACATTCAGTGCCTCATCCCAAATGCAGAGCAAAGGAGTTCCCCCCTGCACTTACTATTACGTACCCTCCACAGCTTGCTCTGACTGGGGCTGTTCTCTCTAAGCTGCACCCGTGCAAGAAGAAAGTTCCCAAAGGGAAATTACTACAGCTTTTATGTAACTCTTCAGAAGAGCTGCCACAAAGTTGAGATGAAGTTTCACAAAGGCAAAACACAGGGAACACCAATTCATTTAAGGACACGTGAGGTTGCTAAACACTTCTTCTGCCTGGCTACAATAATATTCAACATGTATCCTACCACACCTTTCTTCAGATTTCCATTGTGCTGAAACTGAGCCTGTTTAGTCTCAGCAATCTGGAAAGTTAGAGGCGGTGCTTGGCACAGCCCCCTTTGTGCTGCACCTCCCTCCTCCAGCCCCACCATGCAGGAGCAGCTGGGGAGCTGGGCCCTCTGTTCTGGGGAGCGGCCCCCAGGCTCTGCTGGCTTTCTAGCACAGGAGAGCTTAGCCCGAGAGGGAGTGTCTGCCCTGGAGCTCGCTCTACGAACAGAAGAGTGCTCTAGAGTGTATCCCTAATTTTGCTAGCTGCAGGCAGCATGTTATGCCTGTGTTGCCCACTGTAACTAGCTCAGCTTACAGCCCTTCTCATGAAATAGGAACCAAAGACCAAACCAACTCACAAAATTATACAACCCTTAGGAGGCCCTCCTTCAAAAAACTACAGCAAGACAGATTGAAAAAAAAAATATAATTTCTGTGCTAATAATTAGCCAGTGACAACAATGACAAAATCCAGACAGTATGTTAATCATCTGGTTGGCTTATAGTAGGACAGCTTTCAACTATTTCACAGATCAGCTGAACTATGTTATTCCATAAATATGGAGATGCCTGAAAGAGGCACCGTAACCAGTGCAGCAGGTGACAGTGAACAGAGCTCCCAACACCCAAAGCATCTGACTGTATGAAGACAATTTACCTCTTCGTCGTCTAATGAGTTCTGTGACCACATCAGAATTTTAGCTTTGTTTGAATAGACATTTGTGGTTTTTCACTCAATAAACCTTCTAAAGGTGGCTGTGTTTCAGCATCCAGAAGCTTTGTACATCCTCATGACAAAACACACCCACAATATACTCAAACAAGTGGCTGTCACATATTGCCAGCAGCCCATCTTTACATTAGAAGGGAACAGGTTACAGATTTCCACTTTTGCTTTCCCCATTTTTTTTTTTAATTTTTTTTTTTTTATAAACACAGATGACTAAAATCTGATGATTAATACTATGTCCAAAAGCTGTAGACCAGAAGGTGTAGTTTTCACCAGCAAGCTAGTGTGCAACTTCTCTACCTTTGACTTATGATTGGGGCTCTCCTCCTAGAGCTGTGGTTCAAAATCAGAGTCATCCTAGTTAGTTAGCCTAACTCTCCAGTTAGCCTAACTACCCAGTTAGTTAATCTAATTATCAGATACCTGATCCTCTCTAGTTTTTAATTCATAACTGAAAAGGAGAGGCTGGTCCACCGTCCGAGTTTTAATACTTGAGCTGAGAAAGGTAAGGTGAGCGCCAGGCAGTTCAAAGTTCTGCTGGCTGCGAAGGTTCTCCACTGAAGTGTTGGAATGGATTGCAGCCAAATTTAATCTCAAAGAAATAAACAACTTCAGCTCCCGCAGTGGCTGCAAACACTTCAGGAAACAGCTGTATTTTCCAAGGATACTGAAGCAATGCGGTTTGGCTTATTTGAGTTTAAAAATATTCTATATATAAACTTAGTTTAATGCTGTTATAAAAGCTCAGCTACATATCCTGGCAAAATATTACATGTAAGCCTTCTTCTAACTACATGCATGACTTCAGCAGATTTAACAGTTTCTTGAATGTATATCAAGTTAGTTGTGTAAGAAGGGTAACAGTCTTGGATTTTTCCCTGCCATTTTTAGAAGCAAAAAGGTTAACTCATTAACAATCAGCTTTCCAGAGTCCCAATATTCAATATTCAGTCAGCCTTCCTAATTAAGAAAAAAAGTGCTCCAGAAAGCAGTTACTGACAGAAAACCAGACATTTACCTTAACAAAGCAGCTGCTACCAATTCTTTTTAAAGCTGTATTCATTCCCTGGTTGTTTTTTTTTCTCTTCATTCTGTTCACATGCAGACTGAAATCAGACTGGTAGAAAAGATCCAGACCATCTGCCCTACTCTTAAGAAAAATTCTGCCCTTTGTTTGGCCTAATTAGCATTTTAATGAAACAACTGAATATATTTTCCTTAAAGTAACTACTACACAACCAGCAACTTTTGTGTTAACTCTCACATGATTACAAAGTCTGTGGATCAAACAGTCAAAAGAGAAGATGCAAAGATGCACATCAGATTTCTGCATGCATCCCCTTGGCAATTCCGTTTACAGTGGCATGTGTGGACAGATGGTGCTTATCTATATGAAAATTCACACAAGCAAAAAACCCAAAACTCTATACATATTACATTTTGTTATACAGTCTACATAAATTATGTATGGGGACTACACAGAATTACCTAGAGAGAACACACAGAAAGAACTACATATGGTGTATTTGTGGATTAGGTATTCTTTCTGCATTATCTAACAATGCTTCAGCTTGAACTGAAACGTTTAACACGTTGTGTGTATCAAAACAACCATAAAAATTAAATTGCTTTGGAAAGGTCCACCTAGGGAACACTTCTTAAACCATATTGTTTGAATATCCATCAATTCAGACTCAAAGTCCAGCTACATTCCTCAGGGTCTGAAGATTATTTGTTATTCCTAGATAACACTGATTTAAGTGCAAGAGATCTCTGCAAGCATCCTGGTGAACCATTCAAATGAGTTGAACATGAGCTAACAAAAAATAAAATAAAATAAAAAAGAACTTTATGAACACTGCTGCAAACTGTAATGTACAAATTTTCATGATTTCTTTTTGGTTACCTGATACATGAACTTGACCCGTGTAGAAAAATGTAGGATATTTGTATTTTTCTAAATATACTAGAAATTGAATCAACATTGAAGAAAGGAATAAGCAAACAGTAAAAGTAAAAAAAAAAAAAAAAGACACTACCTTGGTGTGTTCTGAATAATCCTGGAAAAGTTTATTTTAGCCATGGTCTCTTCAGTTGGCCATGACCAACGACCTTTTTAGCTATTCAACCAAAGTTACAGAACACTTTCTAGTCACAAAAGCTTATCTCCACAGTCACATTGTATTTTCTGTTCTCCTACCTTGATTCTCCAGCTATCGTCAAAAAAAGTCACTAATGAAAAAGAAAATACAGTAGTGGTTTCTTACAAACTTTTTGCCATTGTTCCCACCAAGCTTATAATAATGTTCTCTCGAATTAAGTGATCCATAATTAGTAGGTTTTGTTTGATACTCCTGGGCAGTATGTGCAGCGAAAATACAATGTCTGTTGCACAATTTTAAGAGTGGAAAACCACGATTATTCAAATGATAAATAATGGTTAAAATGAAGTAATCAAAACGTTTAGTATCATGTGTTGTTTGTTTTTTTTTTAAACACTTCCTAGTTTAGGTGATTGCCTAAACGGTGGCAACTGTGCAATCAGGAACACCAAGGGAGATGTTGGAACAAGATAAGATTGAAAAAAAAAAAAAAAAATCATCAACAAGCATCTCTTTCCATAAGGTCTAATTGCAAAATTTGCGTAATACGTCCCTAAGCAAACGAGCTTACTAACAGCAATCATATAACTAAAATCAACAGACTGAGTTGTTGATGTCTCAGTAAATGGGTAATTACTTTTGTCTTTTAAAACGAACAAAGAAGAACAAGTTGTAAAGTTATCGCTATCACTTAAAAAAAAAGTTGTTGCTTTAGATAAATATCACAGGTTTCTTTGATGATGTTGGAAAAGATGGCAACAGAGCCCTTTCTTAATGAGTTGTTATTTGGACTTCAAGTGCACTGTGCTGGTTAAAAATGTCTTTTCAAAAGCAGGCATTAGATTGCATACACTGTACTTCAACTGCACCACTGTTGTCTTCTAGTTAATTATTAAATCATTGAAGGGCTTAGGCAGATTGGGAAAGATCACCTAATGCTAAAAGCTACATACTTTCAGCAGGAAATTCGGGGTGAAGCACGAAAATTTCGGACTTACAAATATTCTGGGAAAGACATAGTAATATCAAAAGATCTAAATAACTGCAAATGTGAAATATTTTTGACTGTACTAAGCAAAACCATTTCAACCATAAAATCTGGTGTACATAAAACCAGTCACAAAACTAACAAACCAAGTGTGCACACAAACATTGCCTTGAGTAGAAAACAGATGCAGCATCTGTGGATAGAAAGTTGTATTTTAGAGCTGTGCAGGCTATTGCAATCAGCACCTATTACTTCAAAAAGAAACATACCAATTTTTATAGAAAAAACATATTATTCTGTAATTACAGGCAGAAAAGAAACCACTAAACTCCTTTTTCCTGCTCTCATCCCCACTAACACAGTAGTTAAAATAAATGAAAAACTAAGAATAGCATTGATGGTTTCTATAATTCATTTCCACAATCTTACACTCATGTGAAAGCAAGTTAATTACCCAACACTCCAATGGCCTTTCCTTACAGTTGCTCTGGAAAAACACCTGAGCACCTAAGTGCTGACAAGACTGTTCACTGCAACAGCAGCAACCGTAAACACCCCGCAGGAGGACAGAATGATACACCTCATACTCAACTCAGAGAGAGAAAATGTAAATGTCATTTACCTGTTTGAAAGTGCATTTTAAAGCAGCAGACTACTTTTAAGCAGGCACTGGTATTTGTTACAAAACAGTGATGTCTACAGTCACAGGTGACAATACAACAAAGGATTAGTGTTCAGGAATGCTCACAGAAGTAACCTGGGCTTCTTAATCTCACGCCCATGAAACATGTCAACTGGTGAATGGATGGGCTGGCTGTTAGCTAGCACCAGGACTGTGCTCCTCATCTCACCTGGATTCCAGCATCTCCTAACCACCAGGAAAACAAGCTGCAACCCTCTCCGCAAGCTAACAGAAAGGGAAAGCTCAAACAGCTCAGGCTTACTACATACCTCAGTGTATTCAGCTTTCTTCACCCTCCTGCTCACCCTCACACCTCAGTTGCTGCTGCCAACATAGGATCAAACAACATGCTACCTGAAATAAATTTTTTTCTGTAGTCTAAGAGTAAAAAATTCCTGACTGAAGTAATATGCTTAAAGTTTACATAAGTCATTCATCTAAAATTTTCCACTCTCAGTTTCTTTTTATGACTTTATATTGCAACATAGAAATGTCAAATGTGTTAGAAACAGGGCAGTCAGAAAAGCTCTGAGCAGCCATTTAACATACATGTAATGAGTTTCTATGTATTTTACACTGTTCAAACCTAAAATTATCTTCAGTTTGGGAACATACCAATTCTGACTTCATAGGTGTTACATACCCCTTCCATTTTAATATTCCCATTCTAATTTTATTCAAAAGATTTACCCTTCCATTTCAGATCTATTATCTCCTGCTTAAAGCCAATAGAAACTTCCATTCACTGCAAACTGGACAGGACAGACATGCAGCATGCATTGTAATGATAATTTTACCCCCTAGTTCCATTCAGTCAAAGGTTCACTCCTAAATTAACCCCTGTCATCAAGGAGAGCTCACTGAAGAACATCAGTAGAATGGCCCAAGGGAAGGTCACTAGCATAAGACGGCCTAGCCTTTCTCAGAGCTTCATAGCATTTGAGAGTAGGACAGATCAGACCATTTTGAAAAAGTCCTTTTAGTCTAATGAGTCTCCTTATCTTTATCAGTCTGATAAAATTAGTAACTTACCTTCATTACCCTTCTTGCCACCAAAATAAACTAGATATTCACCATGTCTGCTTCTGGTCACTCAACAGTATGAAATACAGCTTGATGACAGACTGTGGTTCAAAAAGCCCACTATCTTCACTGATGTTTGGAAATCAAGCTCGTCAGATATAACTATTAATCAAAATATTATTAAATCATCTTCACATCATATTAACACCAAACCAACCGATGGTCAGAAAAGGAGGAATATTTGTGAACAAACTAATCATACTTTCCCTTTTAAGTATAGGAAACTTCAGCATTACTTGACTTCCTACTTGATGAGTTAAAAAGAAAAAGCCTAAATTTGACTAATACCAGATTAAATTGTAAGTCATGTAGAAGAAGAATTTAAGCCCCAAATATCTCCAGAATCTAAGGCAGGACAACAAATTTGTCTTAAAACTGTAGAAAATTCAAACTCTCTTTTAAAGGGAGATGGATGGACTACCAACTTTTGCAAACATTAAATCATAAATGAGATATAGCAACAGAAGTCAGCATTTACCCATGACATACCCTGGCAAATACAGGGTGTTTCATAGTTCAGCAAGTAACATCTTTTCCATAACAGGGCTTACACATAAGGTCTTTATTTTCAAATTTAAATGGATCTTATTGCTTGCCGATATTTATTAAATGTCAAAAGACAGGCAAAATGCCTAAAATAGGTGTTTTTTAGAAAGATCTAAAATTGTCTGCCCTTGATTATATATGTCATTACATCATTATAATTACATATAGTGTTATAATTACAGCATTCAAAGACTTATAGGGCAGATAAACTGTTTGGATCACCTTTTGATGTGGTTATTTTAATTAGATCGCTCAGCACAGTACTTTCAAACTATTGAATGTCCACCCTACAAAGAGGGGTTCATTTTTATGTATCTATTTTGAACCTGAAATAAAAGGAAACAACATGGCTAGCCTGCTAGAACCTTTTTATTTACAATTAATATTGATGAGTATGTTGGGCCTCTAATTTCTTTGACTGTCAAATGTCAAAGTTAATAGATAGCTGTAAACAAACAGTGACTGCTTTGAGTTTCATGTACTCTGTCACAAAAATCATGCTCTTTCAGGCACAATTCCAAAAGATGACCTGGTCCAGAAAAATGTTTGCCCTATTAAAAAACCCCAACCCTATATTTATGCATAAAATTCTTCACAATATTTTTAAATGTTTGCATTATCTATGAAAAGTACAGTTCACCTTGTATGATTCTCATTATTTCACAACCAGTAAAATGCCAATGAAGTCAAAAGCCAGTTTTTAGAAACACCAATTAATTTAGTTGAATGGGAAGAGAGGTCAAGGCTAGGTCAGTGACACCTAGAATAGTCACACACTGTCCCACTCCATCCCTCTAAAAAAAACCAAAACAAACCAAAAAGATAACCAAACAAACATAGCTTGATATAGCACAGAAGAGCAATTTCTCTTAAAAGTTGCATTTAAACTCTTTAAAGCAAAGCAAGCTTTAAGTACCCTGGGCTGGTGGGCTGGCATTCATTTCTCAGCCTCTTTCTTTACTACAGAGAGCTGGTTAAACTTTCTGAATTGCTATAGATTTTGTAGCAGTACCCTCATGTCAAGTTAACAGTCTCTGAGGCCACCTTTGCCACCCTAAATGCAACCTCTCTCATGTTCATCCTCTTTCATGATAAAAGCCTTTTCCTACCCTGTGAGATGCATTATAATTGGTACAGAATGCTTTGATTCCAAAGAAACATGCCCACCTCATGGTGATCTCCAGCATACTTTGCATCAGTCTTATGAATTACAAAACAGCATCTCTCAGACACCATCTCCCAGAAATACATGGCCCAGTACACCAAGTAACATGACTGATCCCAGGGATTCGGGTATAAAAAGAGCCTCAGATACCCTTATCCATCTGCTACCATCTTCAGAAACAACAGACGAACCCATGCACATTACTCAGTATCTTTAAAAAAGTTTAGTAAATTCATTATTCATGCTTACTTCTTTGAGTCTGTTTTCACTTACTCTGAGGTACACTATTCAGCACCGAAAAACTAATAAATTAAAAAGTAGAATTTATCACATAATGGAGAGAGATTTGATTAGACAAAGGCAGTTTTTCAATAATTTAATCACGTTCCTTTTTGAACAAAACATTTTAAGCTGCTAATATTCTGATACCAAGAGTAATACTCACAGTTGCTTATAACTCCTCCAAGTGGATCACCCTTGAAATCAAACTCAATATCCATGTATTTTCCCTGTGAAAGCAACATATTCTAAAAATGTAAGTTCTGCTTAAGAAAATTTGCTCAAGACATTTTAAAATAAACTAGTTGGTCATTTTTATAGGCTAAAAGAACAATCTGGCAGCCTCCTGTACACTCCATCAAATTCTGAAATGCTGAAAATTATTCAAAGCTTCTAGGACAACTGCATAATCACAGAGATTTTCATGGGAAAAGTTTTAATCAGGTTTGTAATGCAAACCAGTATTTTGCTCAGTTTCTAAAGTTATATGAAGAAAATGCACATTATGCAAACTTCCACCGGAATGCTAAGAACACCAAACAGTACTAGTGGCCATGTAGCCATTATCATGCCTATTAACAGAAGAATACAGAAGAAATTATCCTCCACGCAGACTTATTTTCTCAGTGTAAAATCTTCTAAGAGCATGAATCAAGGCAGTTGAAGGTTAGCTGCCCAGTTTGGCTTGACGGACTGGCCGGCAACAATTACTGTTAGTAATCGTGGGGTGTCTGTCACCAAGCGTGTGCCTGCCTTGTAAAAGTGATGGATTTTTCCCACTGAACTCTTTCCCTTGTAACTCAGGAGACCAGAGGCAACAATTAACACACTGTCACCACAGAAGCAATTTCATTTTTAGCTGGACTGGCGCAGTGTGTTTCCTTGACTTCTGTTTGACTTTTCCACATCACAGAAGATCACTCTGGTATTTGCATCATTTTAATTTATACGACAAGTGTTTAATACAGTAATAGCTATGTTTAACAGTGACAACATTGACAGACCCGTACTGTGTAGAAAAGGCAAAAGCAGCGCAGCTCACATTGGCAAGGAAGTTTCAAAAGATAAAACCCACTGGTAGTAATTCAATCAAATTCCACAAGCCACGCATAGAAATGATCTCACCACCCTCTGGTGCTTACTTAACAGAGGACAAAAACAATCTACTGAAAAGAGAAGCCTTGTGTTTATATTTCCTTATTCATTGCAGTAGGAAGAGTTTTCTTTTTTTTTGTTCTCTTTTGACTTTAATTACAGAACATAAAACCCAAGCACTTTACATTGACTCCGTCAAAGATATTTTCTAATTTACTGAGTGTTTTGTCAAGATTGGCTTGACTCTATTTAAACCCTATTCTTCTCCTTGCTGGCAGCTGAGGCAGGCTAGACAGGACAGCACTTGTACTTTCTTGTTTGAAGTTAATTCTGAGCCGATTCAAATTTCTGAGATAAAGAATTAAATCAGATAATTACATTTTCATTTCCCAAGGACTGGGCCAGCTGGATGTTTCCAAAAGTATTTTTAGCTTTGTGTTTATAAGCAAGGACTTGAAAGGCAAAATAGTAGTTGGTTGCACTTTGTCCTGGAAAGACTTGTGTTTGCAAACGGCACCTCTTCTCCTCTTTGCTGTCTCCTCCTCCTTTCTGTAGTACATCATCACTTAGAGCTGCGCTTTTTCTACTACTTCTAACCAAAAATTTTCTACAGCACCTCAAATTTTGGCCCTGACCTTATCATGAAGACCCTTTGCTCTGTTCACAAATAGGAGCAATAACAGCTGCAGAAGGAACATTCACAACTATGTGGAACGATATCATCAACCCTCAAGAATCAGAAGAGAAGTGGAGAGAAGTCTCCCATGTGGGAAAAAAAGTTGCTCTCCCGTGTCACAATATCCCAGGCTTTTATCCATTTGCTTTTACTTGCAATGCACCATTTTACCAGGGTATTAATTTTTCTTCTGTTGTCTACTTTATACTTCTCACAATATTACTCTTCTGCACACAAGTGAGCAAATTACAAAGTTGCGTTCAATTTTCTGATTTTAGCAGGAGAAACTACCATGAGACTCTGTCATCATCTTTTTTTTTTTGGCCTGAATTCAACCAGTTGGTTATAAAGAATATAAGCAAAAAAGGAACATTCTAAATGTTTATATTAATACTGAAGTTGTAAACACAGTTTGAAATACCACAGAAAGAAACTGAGATCCTTAAGTAACAATTTTAACCAAAAAAATTATACATATGGATGAAAACAAGATCACACAGAAAGATGGACTCCCTAAACAAATCAGTTGCTAGGCACATGGTTGCTGACAGTAAAGCCACCAGTGCCAGAAAATCAAAGAATCCAGCTGCGCTGTAATTATGTTTTCATCTGGTCACAGACTGTCACATCCCAATTGTTGTTTTTTTTTCCTTCTCTTTTCTTCTTTTTTTTTTTTTTTTTTGTTAGCCTCTATGATTTTCAGTAGAACTTCATGCCCACATCAGAAACCAAGATGCGTGACAAGGAGGTGAAACATCTTTTAAAAATGTGTGACTGTTAATAAAGCACTAGTAACATTTTGAGGAAGGAAAACATGCTTGAATGTACAAACTGAAATCTTGTTTGCTACTGCAAACACCATAACCTTCACACAACTACCAGAAAATTCTTTCTCCAAATTATTCATTCCATTCTAACAGGTGACTTGATGGTTGATACAAGGTAAAAGAGAAACAGCCAACAACGTTGTATGTTCCCCCAAAAGAAAGAAAATACTTACAAATCTAGAAGAGTTGTCATTCCTCACAGTTTTGGCATTTCCAAAAGCTGAATAAAGAGAAAAATAAGACCAAATCTATCAGACAAAAAAAGTAATCTATGACTTTTCATATATTTAAAGCAATTACAGCCCTCTGAGAAACACTACCCCGTTCACATTGCTTGGGTATCAGTCACTGGGGATAGACAGAGTGTGACAGACAGGAACACAAATGAGAAAACACCTATGGAAGTCCAAAGAAATTCTATGTCAACACTTCCTTTGTTTAAAGAAGTGAAAGAAAAACATAAAAGTGGAAATGGTTTCAAGGCAAAACTGCACCTGGATTAAGCATATATCCTTGGGGTTTGAAACAAATTTAAAATTTTATTACTCAAATAACTTCAAATATAGGAAATACTTTTTTCTCTTCAGTTCAGAGAAAGAAATGAATCCTGGTTTCCAGAACTGAAGATGGTAAGAGATGGAAGCCAGAACTGAGGAAATTACAGAATATGACTCTTAAAAATTGTTTGCATGGGACAGTTTAATCAACGCTTTGAAACTGATTTATTTACACTATTCCAACACATTTATCCTTGCTTAAGATGAATATTAAATTGGCTGAAGTAAGTCTTATTTATAAGTAGGTTTAACACACTGTTTTCAGTTTGACCTAAACTAGGTCTTTGAATAGTTTGGGTTTAATTTCCTTAGCTCGAGTTTTTTGACAATGACAAGTTTCCAGGAAGAGACTTCCCAGGACTACATTCAGATGGGCAGCCATCAGCTTAGAACACAGGCAGAACAAGAACTCAGACTGGAGGACAATTCAAGCTCTAAACATCACACACTGTCAAAGCATGTTGAGGCAGTCCTCTACATTATTAAGTATAGCACTCCTACTCCAACAGTAGACTTTATTTATCCCAGTATTTATTTATATAGCACATATATTTTCAAAGATCAAGTCAAGTCAATGTTTTCTGGACAGAAATAAATACATGCTTTTAGGCTTCAGCAAACTTGCATGAGTAGATTTATTTTTGATCAAAGAACTGAAGCCAGAAGGAAAAGTTTGTTGCTCCTGAAAGCCAAGGATAAGTGAAAGAATTGTTTTTAAAATCTTTATGCCCTGCAATAAATCATCTTTCCAAGAACCAAATCTGAGCTGCATTTTCTTAAACACAGTGTGGAACAGTAGAGTCATTTATAACTGCACTGAATCAAGCACAAACGTTCCATTATGAAGCATGAGACACATTCCTCAGTTTTCCCTTAAGTTCATTGTTTCTAGAAGTTAATTTACAGTAGCAACTGCAGTTAAAAAAAATAAATCCCATAAGATAAATTATGCACATGTAACATTTATGTCATTTACTCGCACTGCAGCTCGACTGAAACATACATAACCAAAGAAAAATAAATCTAACCGCAAATGCTTAATTTCTGTCTAAAATGTACATAAGCAGCCAGGCTTGCTTAGCGGCCTCATGGAATAATTCAATGACCCACCTTCCAAAAAGTTAAATAGGCAGTTACCAGCACACCAAGTAAAACAATAACACCCTACAATGATAAGGCACCCTTCTTTAAGATTACTCTATGCCTCTTGCATTAAAATAAAGACTGACAAACCAACAAGGAATCCAATACATTTGTCAGTCCCTGGGGAACGAACTAACTTTGGTAAGAAAAGCCTTCATACCTTCTATACTATTTCTGTCTAAATTTGAATTCTGCTTTCCAGAACAGTGATACAAGCAACACAACTCTTCTTTGTGAATCTATAGCAACGGAAGAGTGCATTCCTTTCATTTAGCTTTAAGTGGAACATACCTGATCATCAAAGAAAGACTTATCCAGCATTTTTATGATTCTCATCATTTTAACATTTTATCCTTTCTTGACGAGTCTTTGCTTACAAGTTTTGTTTTGTGTACAGTCAATGACTACATTTTACCCCTCCAGTTCACCACTGCTCTCAGTCAACTTTTGCATTCCCTTCCCTTTATTTCCCTGCTGCCTCCCCCACTTCTCCCTTGTAGAGTGCTTTCTCCCTACAGACTCCAAATCATCGCATATACATATAGCTAGCTAGGCAATAAATAAAGTGTTGACACTCAACAGTCTTACAAACACTGCATATCATCTGGCCATAAGGCAAAATTATTGCATAGCCATCAGGATAATTTGTTTCAGCACCACAATAGCTTAGAGAACTATGGGAAAGACTGAGCCAGGAATCGACACAATAGACCTAAATCAGTCAAAGCTAACCAAGGCACTTCTGAAGGCAATTATTAGACAACAGGACAAAACTGCAAGCTTTGAGGATCATATGTCCTATCTCCAGGAAAAATGAAGATCCTACTTTTGGCAGACAACATCTTTAAACTGAAATGAGTAATTAAAAAGTCTTTCATGAGAGAGCAGGAAAGACAGTTGTCAGGAAGATGAGCCAAGAGAGTCATCAGACACAGAGAACAATAAGTTTCAGGGAACAACAGGCATGCATATGGATTGGCTTAGTTTTTTTCTAAGATCCATTTCTTCACTCTTTTTCTTCTCAAAGAAAAATAATGCTTTACAGAGCTTGTTTGTTTACTAGAGACTATAATAATATAATTTGTAAGGGAACGAATCAGAGGGACTGAACTGAAGTTAAGTCCTTTGATAGAGCCAAGCATCATCAAGGCAGGGTTCAGAAGCACTGCGCCCTCAGAGAGCAGCAGGAGGAGTCTGGGAAACACGACCTAACTGCCTAAGCTCTCCCTTCATGAGAGAAACAGCTTTCCTCTCAAGAAAACCTCCACAACTGAATAAAATCTTGTAGCTGTCTTCACTGAAAGCATCTCCTATAGTTTTAGACACCAAATAACAGTGAAACAACAACAGATACAGCTTTCCAAGCCAGGCCAGCAGGTAAGTGGATACACACAGATGTAACACACTCATACATGCTCGTATGAGATTCTTACCTTCAAGAACTGGATTTGACTGCAAAAGCTGTTCTTTTACTTGATTAACCTCCGCCCCTTTTCCACACACAGCAGCTACATATGACATGACAAGCTTGCTCGCCTCTGTGGGAGAAGAGCAAAATGAAACAGTGATAAGTATTGGCAAATATATTGGCCATAAAACAATTTGCAGACTTGATCTCCATCCCATTTTCACCATGCCGGATAGGAACTGTGAGCACATAACACTTAAATTTTCTTCCACATCATTGTACCACCTGGAAATGAGGAAGGAGCTCATCCTGCTATGAGATCCACGCCATTACATCAGCAGCCCTATTGACTTTAAGTACCTAGAGCCCTCCCCAAGCTAAAGCTGCTACCAGTGGATATGGTTCATTACCTGATGCTTTTTCATTTAGCCTTCATTTAGCATTCAGTAAGGAAAGAACATTATCCCTAGTTGACATGTTGGAAATGTTTTAATCTAGCCTGAAAAAACAGGCCCCAGCACTTTCAAGACACAAAATTCAACCAATTTATATCAGCAGCTACGCAATATCACAAATGTAAAGATACAACACCATGCACATGCAGTTAAAACTCTAAAGTACATTAAAGGAATAACTTCAATTCAACATCACATAACATTATGTGTTATGTTTCAAAGTATAACAAATACAGAAAGTGAAGCATTCATTTAAACAATGAAAGTACAAACTTTTAACAAAGTCTGGAACAAGTTTTGAGCTCTCAAAGCTGTGTTCATATGAGTATCAATCACTCATGTACAGACAGAAACAAATATTAAATAATCCATCCAATGCTCATGTTTTTTTGCTGGTCAGGACAAATCTTTTCTCAAACCAAGAAAGGATTCTGTTTATAAACAGTCTGTGATGTTTAGTATGATGCAAGATACTGAAATTTGAGGCGATATCTGCTGATATACAATGTAATTACTAACAGCTGGAATTCCTACCAACTCAACACAGTGGTCATAAAAAAAAGCATTGCTTGTTTTTCAGAGATCTGTTACAAATTTAAGGGTTTCATCTCACGAAAGAAGTGATAAAGATGAAGTTATCCCTTGGATTTTGATTCTTTCCTATTTAATCAATTAATTTGCTAGTATTAAATTACTACCCCATATTGTAGAGAAAACTTAGCAAGCTTGCTACACAGGAAGTAAGCAAGGAGGAAGAAAAATAGCTATGTTCATAAGGCGCTCCCATCTCTTTTAATCGCACCTTGAACCCAGCTCTCATTTTTAAGAATATGTTCCCTTCAGAGCTTGGAATTACCAAATTATTTGACTTGAAATACTTCCTAAAACAGTTAACATCTTTAAGCAGAGCTACTCAGTCACCAAAAGAAGAAAACACTGAAGCAGAAATATTATAAAATAGTAT
>VWZK01019581.1:12787-63336 GCA_013396935.1 Baryphthengus martii
GGGAAGGGAAGGGAAGGGAAGGGAAGGGAAGGGAAGGGAAGGGAAGGGAAGGGAAGGGGGCTGCTCAGAACTTCTCACATACGATTTTCATTCTCTGTTTTGCTACCCAGGCAAGCACCAAGTTCCATTTCTCCCCGCTATTTAGACACCTTAGATCCCTTTAATTACCATGAGTATATGACAGATGTAAACCACTATATATTTTGGCATTTGTTTCTCTGCTTTAATACTTTAAAATAATGTAGATGTTGCTCTCAATTCACAATGGTTTATGAAAGTGAATCCAAGGGACGCCAAATGAATGCTGTAGATAGACTGATCTATCTCAGTGTACAGAAAAGTGTGTGAGCAAATCCTGGAGAGCTTCCTTACCACCATTGCAGATGAGCTCTGGTAGTGGAGGGAACTGAAATTCCTTTCTCTGCCTGTCCCTGTGCCAGAGTTTACTGGCCTTGTAGTACAGCTGGCAGCAAGGAACATAAATTCATGGAAGGAGCCCGAGCTCCTTCTACACATAGTTTGGCATATTAGTTCACATGCTAATGAAACTGGATATGAGGTAAGACACATAAAAGGGAACTTTCTTGGCTAAACGTGAAGTACTGCACAGGGAAAGGAAGAAAAAGGAAACCTTGGGATATATCATTTCCCATAACATATTAGATATTTCTCCACATTCCCATTGTTCTTAGAGGAACAATTTGATTACTATCAATTTTAAGGCTTTTTTTTACAATGGTACTTTGTGTATTTTAATATTTTTCATAATTTCATACATCTTCCTTTTAATGAAAGCAAATATCTAATAAAAAGCCTTTACTGGCACAGTTTAAATTAACTTTGATTTGAAAGTTTATCTCACATAAGAAGTGTTTCTTAGACTCCTTCAGTCTGGCAAAGCCTGTTTATACAAAAAAAAAACAACAAAAACCAAAACCAAACAGCGATCTTCTCGACAAAGATCCTCTCCACAAATCTAGGAATTGATAGCACATTTCACAAGGTCAGAGAAACTGGCATCTGAAGTTAGGAAGTGTCCTGATATTCTCCAGTTTTTAATGTTTTTGATGGTTTGAGATAGTCCTAGCAGAGTTTCATGCCTTCTTGAATGTAATCAAAGAGATGTTAGGTTACTCTTTGTTAATGCAGAGTAGCAGACATGTATCCAAAACATTTGACTGACTCTGTGACTTGAAGTATCAGTGGTTACAGAAAAAAAATGCACGCGTCTCAATCTTCTCTTAGTTGTTTTCCTTATTGACATGGGAGCTAGTTTACTACCGGTAAGATTTGGAGCATTTATGCCACCAAGATGTAGAATTTGAATTATCAGGGACTCTTGGAAGCAAAAATAGTTCCTTGCTGCTGCATCCAAATGACCCATCTGAACAACAGTGGAAATATTCTGAAACATTTTCACAAGGACTATGGCACCACCTTTACATTTTCATTTTTTCTTACTTGGCAATCAAGAAAAAAGGCTTGAATTTTGTTCTGAGAAGCTGTGTTATAATTATCTTTACAAGATGCTCCAATAGCGTACTATTTCATGTCTGACATCTACTATTAAGCAATTTTAAGCAAATGGCAGTAAATGTATGACAATTACTTATCTCACTATTTAACTGCATAAAGTAATTTCTTCTATCTTTCTGGAAGTTAGAAAGCCCTTTCTTTTCCTAAGCAGTAACTTGCCTTTTGAGAAAATATTGCTGTCACCATCACTTTCACTGTCACAATCCATGTAAGAATGTAACTCGTCTAACTACAAGTAAATAATACTTAGACTCGGTCTTAGCTCTTTATCGCTTTTTAATCTGTGCACCTTGGTGTTGGCTCAACAGGATCTGGATACGTGTTCCAAAAAGCAAGTATGTATTTTGGTCAGCCTTTGGCACATGTAGTGCAGACTCAGGGATGCCCTCGGGGAAGTCAACACTCAGGATATTCCTCCTAATTATCCTGCGATCCTTGCCTCATTCTGACCAGGCTCTTCACCTCTGAGCTCTTTTAATAGGGAAGATGATAGATTTTTTTTGAGAGAATCTTCTAATTTGATCCTGTCCGGAAACTCGCATCATTATTTTTGTCTCAGAAGAAGTAATTTCTTCCATTGTGTTCTGAAGGATTTCTCTGTATTCAAGTTTGCAGTACCAGCTTCTCTACAAGCTGAAGTCCTTAAGGGCTTGCCGAGTCCAGGAGAATACTTGAAGAGAACTGTACTAAAGTTTCTCACTAGAAATACCTGTCCTGAAAGAGCTGGCTCGCTGCTGTCTTTTAAAGCTTTACTCTGAAAAAACTATTCTCACTGATTCTTTGCAAAATAAATTCTGCCAGGGCTTAAGAGGCCGCCATTTCACAGAATCACAGAATTATTGAGGCTGGAATAGACCTCTGAGATCATCAAGTCCAGCCTATGTCCTAACACCACAACATCAACTGGACCGTGTCACCAAGTGCCACGTCCAATCTTTCCTTTGCTGTTTACATAGCTATTACTGAAACGGCCCAGCAGTTTTCTTCTTTGCATGCCATTTTCTTACTTGATTTATGAGTGCAAAAGCCGGGGAGATATACTACCAGGGTTTGGCAGGCAAAGACTCCAACAGGAAGCCACATCCCCAGTTTTTTCTTAAGGTAGGTGGTTTAGCACTACCTCAGGGCAACACGGAAGAGGAACTTCCTATTTGTGATTTGGTGACATTTTGCTTGTGTTAAATAATTCCATGGAAGTTGAATTCGGTGCTTGAAACAAGATTAACCAGCAGTTGTTTTGATTTCTGTGTGTTTTCTCAAGCATTTCTACAAATGCTGAAGTCATTGATTTTGTCTTCACCTTGCTTACGCAGCAAATTAATGAATCAAAGTGTACCCTTCAAATGCGAAACCAGTGCTCAGCATCCCTGATGTGTGGACAACTGCATCCCGCGGTTAGCACCACTGTGAGCAGTTGCATCTGGCAGTGGAGAGGTATCAAACAGCTGGGCAGCACCCATCAGAGCTGCAGACAGAGGATGGCTAGTGACTGCATTACTGCTTTGCATTGTATGTGGACATTTTTCTTTCCTTTCTACGCTAAAAAAGCTAATGTTTGACTATTTATTCACTTGAGCCACCTTAAAGGCATGAGATCAGTGGACCATTTTAATAATAGTAGACAGCGCTTCCTGCCCCCTCTTCTCTCTGGCCCTGGGAGCTATTCCTACCAGAAAAGACTGAAACTCCACAAACACAACGTCACTGGCCTACAACTCCATGTCACCGGCTCAGATTAATCATCCCTATACTGTTTAACTTCCAGTGACAGGCTTTTACATCTGTGTTTTAAATAGTCAGGGACATTCAGCTCAGGATTGACAGCTGGAAACTTCAGTTCCCAAGTTTGAAATTACTTTTTTCTTCATCTTCTTAATGCTTTTAAGTACAGGTATCCGTCTAAGTTCTGTTGGCTTTCAGGGGCATTGGAGCTGCCAGTGAAATCACTTAATTTCTCTAGATCATTGTCATCCAGAGAATGGGGTAACCTCTAGCTGTGTAGGAACAGGATAATATTTATTTACCTCATTGGATGTTGTGAAGACCAGTTATTTAATCATACTTGTGCATTTCTCTAGGAAATGCCCTGACTGCCACAGATACCTTGTTTATCTAATGGTGAGCATGTCTTTAGCAATATAAGAAACCAATATTTTTTAATAACTTAGTTCTATGCATTAAAATGCCTCCAGTATTTCCTTCTATTTTTAAGATTAATGTCTTTGAGATTTTACAAAAATGTCCTTTCACCATAATTAAGAGAGACAGCGTTTCACTTTCTGGAATTTAAACCTTGCCTTTTGGAGGAAGCAGGAGAGCTTAGTATTCTTCAAGCAGGGCAACACTGCATGACAGTCACCAGTATACTTTCAGTCACATGCTTTGATCTTGCTTCATTCTCTTTTCTTGTTCTGTTTCTATTGTTTATTGGTCTGATTTTGAACTGACCTATTTACTGACCTTTAAAAAACTCTCCTACATCACTTCAGGAGGACTCTTGCCTTGACTCGCAACATTATCAGATGTATGTAGTGCCAAACCACTGAGAGTAACCGAGTACATGACCACAGGTTGTCTGGGTGATAATGAGAAAGGAAATAACTAGATGGGCTGAAATTCAAACCTTTGGCTATTTTGGTACAAGTCTATATATGAACACCTCTATTTCGATGTGAGGTCTCCAGGTCACATGGGAGTAACTTACAGACTGCTTCTAAGCAGTTTTAGTTAAAACATAGCTAAACCACTTTTATTTCAAATTAAACTGGAGTTTTATCATTACCTTGCATCAATTAGGAACAAATCAAAACTAAGATGAAGTAAAAGTACCTTTAATCCAGAATAAGAATGGCTACACCAGTTTTATTGGTGTGACTGTCTGTAATAGAGAAGATGTACTGTCATGCACTCTTGAAATAATTTATTCAGATAAAATTCTGCCCAGGGGAAGTTTCCAAGTAATTTTTTCATTTTCTCCAATCTTCTTTGCACAGACAGTTTGTTAAATGTCCTGATGCTTCATCACTATTTTGTTATTGGAAAGAAAAATTTCTTCCCATCGAAATTAAATTGTGTCCTTGGGTTTCATATATATAATTCCTCTGAAAAAAACCCCACCAAACTTAAACCAAAAAAGCACCAACAGTTTGAGTTGTAGGGAAGAATTTGATTCACAGTTTCCAAGGTTTCACCTCTCTCTGAGCTGTGATGTTGATACAGCACAGGTGAGGTAGCTCCAGATTTTTTATAATGCTTTCTGGGAGTTCATCGGAAAAAAATCCTGCTGTGACAATTTCACACATATAAGGGAAGAGGATATTATTGTCTCTTTAACTGGAATAGTCAGACAATATCTTGCCTGAGTACATCTGCAGGATGAAAATACAGATTATATGAATTTGGTATATTCTTCCATGTAATGTTTTCATTTAGCAAAGACCTCATTTTCTGAACCCACTAGAGACAACTCATGGGCAATTTTGCTTCTCCCAGATCCTCAACTTCGTTTTTCAGTCAGTTCTTCAGCCAGATGCCTTCACTACCTCTCATAATCCCCACTTCACACAGCCCGTTGTGTCCTGGGGACCCTGTCACCGGCCTGGGGACCTTGTGGACTTTGCTTCTGAAGGGCTCCTGCTCTTTGCATTGGACAGGGAGCACCTCCAGCCCCAGTGGCTTTTTCTGCACCTTCTACTCAGCCTGCATGAGGGATCAGGCAGCTGAATAGTCTAGGACTTTCAAGGAGATAGCCCTGAGCCCTGAGGGGGATTGATCCTCAGGGGTGATGTTGAAGGAGCTGTTGCTGGTGGTGAGGAGGTGAGTGGGTCTGCACCAGGAGAGCTGCTGCCTCTCAGGCTCAGAGCCAGCGAGGGATGTCAAATGCTCCTGCTCTTAGGAAGTGCCGTTTATGCACCTCCCCAGACAATATTAACTGCAAGATCTGGTGACATCTGTTCACCCTTTGCTAGTGACACCTAAATGATTCATCACCTGCCCCATCATTTGAGCTGTCATTTTTCCAGGCTGAACCAAACTTTTGTCCCTTCAGGATTGTTTCTGTTATAGAAAGGTAACAGCAAGAGTAGAAACACTTGTCTGTGTTACTTGTTTTTAATTACCGCAGGATAAGAGCGCCTTTTATGTAGCTTGAAAGCATAAAATAGATGTTGAAAAACAAATCACTGTTATTGTATGTAATGGACACTCTTCAATGAAACAGCCTCTTTTGTACAATACAGTATATCCACTCATCGACATTTTTTTAACTATTATTGGAAACTACGTCAAAAATGGTGCAATTGAGGAAAAGAGGTAGTATCCAGAGCACAGTTATGATGGATAAGTTTGTGGAAAGTCACGCATCAGAAAAAAAAAGTGATCTGTGCAATGCAGATACGATTGATTATTACAGGGATATCACATGCAGGGTAAATTACCACTGCGAACAAAGTGACATTTAAGAACTCTTCAATTACTCTGCTATCAGTTTTGTGATCAACTCAGAATTTCATATGCTTTTAGGATCATGCCTTGTTATATGGCTATATCACGGAAATGACATATAGACAGTTTTGTCTTTCCTTCAAAAGGCCAGATTATTATTGTTATTAGGAGTGAAATTCTAGAATGTTTTTTCTAATACAGACTTAAATGATATTAATAAAACAAGATACTTAGTTCACTAGCATGTCAATAAACCATTAAAATAATCCATACCAAATTCTAACCATAATTGGTTGTATGTTAAGGGCCTGAGTTTTTCTTAGGGACATAGAGTAAATAGATACTGTTTTCAACTGGAGTTATATATATTGTAGGATGATGAACTAGATGACTACTGGGATTTTTGCTTGGCTTGGATTTCTATCCTTTCTATTCCCTGAACTCTGAGGGACCCCAGTGTCTTTCCCTCCTCTGCCAAATTCAGCAGCAAGGGTTAAAGGAAAGAAGGCAGGTTTATTTATAAAAAATTGAACAGAAACAAAAGGAGCCTATGGTTTTTTTTCTCTGTGGGTCACTTACAATCAAAAAGCTAAAATAAAATATCTGATGTCAAAAAGGTTGATACATGAGTGAGAACTGTTGGTTTATGGAGAAATCATCGTCTCATCAGTTTAAAATGTTCCCAAACTGTATTCATCAAATAGGCTTTCTAAATAGACTGAATACTCAAAGGCATACTGTAGCCAAGTCATACTGTACAAGGCCACAGTGAAGAATATTTGCTACTTCTCTTGCATCAGATGTATACAAGTATATTCATCAAGACTTACATACATCGAGCAGAAATTCCTTCAGAAAGAAAGATAGAATATAGTTCTTAATTCAGAACTATCTTTAAGATAAGTAACAAGATGGATTTTGTCCTTAATGGATGTAAATGAAACCAGACCCAGTCAGATGCTGTGCAGTTCATGCTGGGAGATAGCATAGGAGGTGCAGGGTCAGGAAATGGACATGAGACAGCAGTTAAAATGAGAACATGGAGTGGAGCTCATCACAAACCTTAATACAGAGTTTAATACATAGAATACCTTGATACTTGGCCACATCTCTTACAAAAAGTGGATGCAGACTATTGTTTAATACTGCTTTTTTTCATACAGAAATCAAGCCATGCTCCATAATGTGCAAAAGGTCAGGGAAGAAGCCCAGAAACCTGAGTGCCCTTCAGCAGCTGGGTTTGCCAGTGCTCCAGAGTATTTCCAAATTCACAGGAGTATCCTCCTGGAAAGTTACACATCTGTCTTTGGAGAACAAAAATTATTGTATCATCCAGTGAAAAGGTAATGACAGCTCATGAGACATCCACTGTTGCATTTGTAAGCTAGCAACAGGGGCATCAATGTACCCTGACTGTGATTATTATTTGCCCTAATCACTTCACATAAAGAGTGGCTGATTCGGTGCAGACAGAAGTAGAACTGCTTTTGGAAGGTCGTCTACTATTCCTGATGCTA
This sequence comes from Baryphthengus martii, assembly GCA_013396935.1. Lineage (NCBI taxonomy): Eukaryota > Metazoa > Chordata > Aves > Coraciiformes > Momotidae > Baryphthengus > Baryphthengus martii. Next base: position 20,284 of record VWZK01019581.1, read on the forward strand.
AGATGCTGACTTGACATTGAAAGTAATTAGTACAAAAAAAATAAAATAATATATTTAATGTCAATAGATTCAAGCAACTCTTTGCAGGATTGCTGAAGGTTTCTGGATCCCATTAATTTCACAGTAAGATGCTGCATTCAGCATCACTAGAGGTCAAAACAACCTTTAAAGAGCTTTGGAGATCCGTGTCTCAAACACACAACTGAGCTACCAGCACAGGGGCCTTCACTGAACAGTGCCAGGCAATCCTTTTTCTCCTGGAACTGGCACTTGAGGGTGCTGGTAGCAGCTGATTTTCACTGAGTCCGAAACAGAAAAATGGTTAAGTGTCCACCTTGCAGAGAAGAATGTGACTCCTGAGTGTCCACTCTACTGTACATCAGCTGGGCCACGATCATAGAGCGTATGCTCACTCCTGCCAGCTTGCAAATCGGTTCTGCACAGTGTTTTACTTCACGTCTGCCACGGGTGAAGGGCATGGACATGGTTAGCTGCAGTGGCTCGAGTGGTCTGCGGTGACCATTAAACTGGGGAAACTCAGTTCTGTGTTTTAACCTGTATCTTCTCTCATTCTGGTAGATATCTCTTTTGCTGTCTTTATGAAATATGGATTCTAATTTTTGTTCCTGATGCACAGAAATAACAGCAACTTCTGAGCACATTTTGATATGTGCCTAACTGGGTATAGCTTAGTGAACATGTGAAACAATTTTCTAGCTCACTTTCAGCAAGCAAGCTATATTTGCATCAGTACCATCTTGCATTAATTCTACCCACACAGCACGAGGTTTCTGAGTATTATCCATAATACTGCACAAAATTAACATGCAAAATGCAGTAAAATCAGCATCATGTTTCCTGGGCAGTAGGAAAACATCTCAGCAACTATTATACTCTATCAGATTCCTTTCAAATACTTGAATGAACTAATTCTGAGGACACTGGAACTACATTCAAATAATGTGCATCTTTGCCTCTTATTTCTAGTTACATGGATTATTTTCTAGATGGGATTCATGAAGATTGCAAGTGATCAGCAGAATTTTCCAGAGTGCTGTGCCTCTGTCAGACATTCTGGGAGGTATATGAGGACAGCAACTCTTTGTTTCCTTTGTCATCCTCAATAAGGTCAATAGTTATGGAAAGCAGGCACTGGAAGACTATGAGCTTTGCAATTCTAGTTTCAAGCTAGCAAGGGTGGAGAAAATAAATACCCAGTCAAAAAAGTGGTGGTGAGGGGGGGGGAACAACTGTGGAGAACTTGTGGAAGAAATCTTGTAAATTTGCTTCATCATAAGGCTGGGGAAGATACTGTAATGGAACCATTTCTTTACTTAAGCTTGGCTTCCACACTCATTTCCCCAAGATCAAGGCTTGGTGCTTCTGCCTGCCCCTAGACCAATATGAAATGTTGGGAAAGAGGTCCTGAGTGCTCGCCCTCAGAGATCAAACCACACAACTTGTGTTTTAAGCCTAATCCAGAATTCATACATAGGATGGAAGGTTTATTAAAGTGCTTTTAAATTCAGGCTAAAGTGTCTTTACGGATTCAACCATAATGGAGTTTGAATTACATGTCAACCATCATACTCCAGCAGATGACATGCTCTACATGTCAGTCATATTTAAACTGTTTGCTCGTGAAACAGGTCTGCATGGATCACAAGTGTAAGCACTTTTACCTCAGTACTTGAATCCAAGGTTGTGTTGTCTGACCAAAAGATCTGGAAGTGCTCTCTCTGGTGGTGACTGGATGCTCCAAGCAGAGCAGTGCGTGAGAGCTCCCGGCACCGATGTTACTGTAGTCTGACAAAAGCTCATTTAGTAGCGGTCAGGTCTGTGCGAATTGAGGCACCAAGCATGCTTGGCCCTTTTTCCTTCTACTGCAACTTCACCTTAGTGAGAAGGCCAGGTCTCTTCCCCTGGGCCAAGCTGATAGCAGAAGAAAAATATTATCCTATACCTGTGTAACTAAGAGATCCCCAGCAAGAGACATAACCATTCCATATGCATATAGGCAGCCTATTGTATGGCCCATTTTAGTTTCTTTTTCTCCTCTGGCTTTCTTCTCACGTATTATGGATGTTCTTCCATAGCCATTCTGTTTTTATCTCTGCTGCTCTTCATAGCTCTGTCTCTGGCCACATTTCAATTACCACTTCTGGAGAGGGACTCTCCATCAGCATACTATCTACAGTGGAAAGCTTCAAGGTGATATTTTAAAAGGGAGTAACTAAACTGAATATACAACCCATTCATTTCAATTATGGGTGTCAGATCAATACCGATAGCAGTGATGTTGTTCAGAAACTTGAATTAATACTATTATGCTGCCCACCCAGCTATGCACATTTTCAAAGACAATATGTTATTTATGTTTGATTATAATGTATCTTTTCTGAAAAATTCCCATCATGATGAGGATATCAGGGAAAATTAATATTGATGGCATAAGACAACCATTTGTATAGGTGATACACAGCGCTGGGCTGACAGGAGCACCCTGCAGTTGCACCACTGGGATAAGGAGTATCCTCAGGATGGACCTCTTGTGCCAGCTCCTCTCCACTGCCAGGCTTACGAGGTGCCTTTGTGCTCCAGCCTCCTCCTTGCCCTGCCTGGTTCCTGGTTTTCCTTACTGGGTTTGTCTTGTGAAGCAGAGAGTGTCAAGCACCAGGGCAGGGAAAAGAAATGTAAGGAGAGCATTTGGGCTTTAAAAATATATGTTACAAAAACAATTACTTAAGAAATAATAACTAACGCTCCTTGTTTCCCTTTTTCTTTCCAGACTGTGTGTGGGCTGAGATGCCTGGGGACTTCAGCCTCACCAGCTCTGTCTTGGCAGTCGAAAGGGTTGCTGCTCCATCAGCCGAGTGCTCATAGGCATATTTTGAATAGCCTCGTCAGTCTGGGTAATTCTTATCGGTTTCTTATTCTCATACCTGCCAGAATTAAGAAAAGAAAGACTCTCAGGAGGCTTTTCCCACCAAAACTAGGAAAATATTATTGCCACTTACACAATATACTGGTGAGCCTTTGTTGGAAATAGCCTGTATAATTCTAGCAGGATGAGGGAAGTGGGGGCCAGCTTCAAGGAGACTTGCAGAGCTTCACTTGTTTAGTCTGGCAAATGAAGGCTGAGAGGGGTTCAATTACTGTTAAATACATTGTGGAGTTAACATCAAGAAAGAAGAAGAGTTATTTACACTGAAGAGTGATACTGGCGCATGATCAAATGGGTATAAACTAATCGTGAATACATTTGGTCTTGGTTTTAGAAGAAAGTACCCGTTACCCTGGAGCAGTGAAGCCTTTAATCAGAATAGTGAGGGCCAAAAAATAGAGTTAGATTTTTAAAAAATTGTACTATATATTTATGGGGAGAGTTGTATGTTGCAATTCTGCCATGTCAGGAGAGTCAATTCGGTGACCCAGAAGGATCACTCAGTTCTGTTTCCATGTTCCTCACAACCTTTGTCAGAAAACTAAATTGGTAACAACATTGACACTAAAATCACCCTTCCGAGACAACCTTCAGAGTCTTCAGCCTGCTGAGATGAAAGGTGGGAGATGGGGAGGGAGTTCATGTTTCATACCGCTATTGATTTACTATCTCAGCTCATAGCGGAGAATAGCACCAGTTTGCACTCAGTTCACACTTGAAAGTAATTTTTTTCTCTTCAAATGCAGAGACTAGAAATGATTTTGTTTAAAAATCAAAGCTCAGATTCTGCAGCTGTTCAAGAATCTTTGATGGGAGTATGGGAGGGACTCTTGATTCAGCTAAAGTGTATTTGAGTAGGGTATCATTCTTTCATTATAAAAGATAACAGAAGAGGTAGGAACACCAACAGAAGCTTTTCTTCTTCATTTCATAGCACTCAGAAAGCAATGATGTGTCCCATTCATGTCTTGGATGTGTCAAGTAGCAGTATCAGCTTTGCATGAAGTCTTTTCTTCTGAACCACTTTTGATGAGAACTGGACATACAATTTTAGAGGGTCCGTCTAAGAGATTATTGCGTATCACTCTTCATATAATTTCTGGTTAGGAAGTTGAGAAGGTTGTTTTCCTGGCAGCCCAATTTTTCCTTTCCTCTTATTTTCTTCCTAAACTGTTTCATGCTTTAAGAATCAATTTAGGATAATAGACTCTTTTCCTTTGTATTTTCTCCTTTCATGCTACTTTAAGGGAGTCTGTCATTCAGTATTAAAGGGCAAATATTCTAGCAAAACTTGTGATTGCAATTCCTTGATAATTTTATTCAATCTGCAGAAACATTGAGGCCTTTCATGGGATGTTCTCCATCAGTTGGTTCTTTTTAATAAGCATCCCATGAGTCAGGACTTTGTATAACCCTTTACATTACCAATGGCTGCAGAATCATTTATACAGTGAAGAATATAGTAACTGTTCTCATATGTTATCAAAATATTGAGTTTCACCTGTGACTAGTGTGGCAGACTACCTCGGTGAACTTAAGACACCCTTTGCAATTGTGTCATCCTGTGCTAATTATTTCTTTTCCTGTTTCTACATAGAAGATTGAAAGAAATATTTTTTGTTGTGTTGTAATTCAAGGCAGATGATTATAAATCAGCTCATACCAGAAAGGCTGATTTTTTCATTGGTAAAATTAGAGTATTGTTGCCTCATCAGCTCTTTTTTTTTTTTTTAGAAATTAATTATTAAGCTTTATCAGTCATATTCATAAAAGGATATCTGAATCTTCCCTCATACAGCTGCAAATGATGATTTAGAAATACCAGCTTTCCTTCAGTTCAGTCTCATCTGGGTGAGCACTGGTATCTGTGCTAGCTAATTAGATGTAACTAGCAATCAGCTCAAGTTACAACAAAACCAAGACTTCTTATCGAGACAAATCCTGAGCACCCTTGTTTTCTGTTGCTTAAGACATCAAGCAAAAGTTCTTCTCCCTGCCAAGGGATATAAGAGTCTTTAATCAGGTGAAATGGTGAATCTGTGGAAGGAAGCCTGTGCCTAGCCTGCAGTGATCCTTTGCTGGAACTACTTCACAGTCACCTGTGAGGGATGTGAATCCATCTCACTGAAAGCTTTGACACGAATGCGTAATAAATACACCTTCAAGTGTGTGCTGCTACTTTTATTGAGAAAAGTCTTCCTACACCCCTACCTTGAAAGTAATCTGCTAGCTCCTAGCTTTCCAATTGCATACTCACTAAAGCAAGGTTCTTGATGTTCAGCAGGTAGATGGCCATCATACCTTCTGAGCCTGCATCAGCGTCGGACAGAAAAACGTTCCTATGTTGCTCTATAGTGACACTCCATCGGTTCATAGGAAAGCGTGTGTCTGCATTGCAGTCGATAAAACATCAGCCACAGGCCCTGCCTTTCCTCTCTGCAGGCAGCTGTCATGGGAATCTCTCTTTCCTTTCTCTAATGCTGCTCACTGACAATCTACTCTTGCCTGTAACAAGGAAAGACGCTGGGAAACAAACCTTGGGGACTTATATTGTGCTGGGGCATTATTCACAGGCCCACATATACTGAGTTTCATGCAGAGCAGCAGATGTATGTGAAAGATGGCCTATTTAAATTATAAATCAGAAAATTAAACAAGCCATCGTCTAAATGAATTCTGGCAAGATTTATGTTTGGGTCTACTGCTGTTTCCCAGCATCAAGGTAATGGCAAAGACACTGTTAATATTTTCAGAGAAGACAAAGTCTATCTGGGAAGAAAGAGGTAAAGCTACAAAACGTGGACAGTTTGCAGGGAGTACACAGAATTGATCAAAGAAGAACTGAAAATATATGTGAAGTTAGTGGGGTATTTCCACAATAAGAGAAAGGAATTTAATCTGTCACCTACAACCTGGGTGAATGCTCCGTACATTGCATTGCTGGCTATAATGAGAATTGCATCCTCTCTGGAAAAATAAAAGCATATGCAACAATTTGCTTTTTGCAGTGCTTAGTTCTTACTTTTCCCTGGAAGGAACTTGGACTAGAAGGCACAATAATCTAAGGAAGGTGCACAAACATTTAAATTGCACATTTATCTCACCTTACTGTTGGTAGGTACCCAGGTGTTACCCAGCTTCTACCTGTGGGTAGGAAATATCTTCAGTGTAGAAGCCAGGCACTGCCACACTCGGTGTGTTCACATCTTCTTTTCTAGATATAGACCTCAGATACCATTGCGGTGATCATAATAGGAAGACTCATGAGGAAATTTCCAGTCTAAAATTTTTTCTCTTTAGAGCAGAGCATTAACAGTTTGCAGTAGATAACACATGGGGCCATTCTTGCAATATAGGTAATGAATCATAAAATACCTGCACACTGTGTGAGCACACTGCTCAACAAGTCATCAAGACAAATCTAGCAGCTTCTTAGGCTGGTAGGAATCCCTCATGATATGTGAAGGTCCTTAGAACAAATGATGTGCAAGTGCTGCATCAGGTCTATGCAGACAAAGCCATTGCCACACAGATCGCTGGTGAAGGTTTGGTTCCCTCCTGGAGGGAATAAAGTCTTTAATGGACTTTGCAACTTTCAGGACAAGCAATTATGTCCAGGTCCGTGACATTAAATGCACAGATGTGGCAGCACAGATCTTGGAGGCTGTCACAAATTGACACTAAATAAATTGCTCAGGAACCTGGTTTGGTACAGCAGTCGCTTTCTTTGAAAATATCACAGTGGTTTTTCTCTGCAAACTGGATTGGAACAGCAATGCAATTACTTCCTGTTATGAGGATTAATTGACCCAGTCTGTTACTTCGAGCTAGCAAAAGTTAAATGGGAACATAAACTCTGAGCATTAGTCAGTTATTTAGAGCCTAACCAAGGACTCTTTGTTTTTATCGTATCTCATTTGCTGTATCACCTTGCTGCCAAAATGCAACCGTACTTAAAATGATGTGTGAATATTGGTGTGTATGAAAACTGTATTTTAAAAAAAAGTTATACAAGTTCTCAAACCTAGAAAAGAGAATATCAGACTTTAGAGTTTAAATACATTAAGGCTGAAGTCTGCCTGCTTTCCATATTAGCTCCCAGGGCAAATTTATTTAGCTTCCCTCGCTAATAAATCTGATTGGGATATACATGCTGCTACAATATGTAAATCTCAGGGTTAGCAAAATGGACCATGGAAAGAAGTACCAGCTTTTTAATGACTGAAACAATCCTTTACAGAAATTTCAACTTAGTTTTTTGTGACCTTAAAATCAAAATAAGAAGCTCGAAGCTACAAGCTATACTCCTCTTGCAAATTACCTGAGGTCATAAACTAAGATCAATATTCAATAGAGTGTTACCGACTTGTTCCTCAACACAATGGATCCATAGCCATCACCTGTACTCCAAACCACAGATTCCTTTAGTCATTGTTTTGCTATTTGTAATCTCAGCCTTAGGCACAGTTATTGGTTGCCTGGCTATGAAGGAGGGATGCTTTATAGACCACCTGAGGTGGATAGGCAGGTCTACTTGGGTTATTGAATTCAGTTGAGTTTCCTCCTCTTACAGGGAACATATCACATCTTTGAAACTAATCAAGCAACTTTTTAAATCATTAGATTTTTTTTTTTTAACTCGAGGATGATGCTTATTAGCTTCTTAAATCTCCAGAATCATCTTGAATGAATTAGGGCAACAGAGTTCATTACAAGAATTGTCTCTTCAGATGATCAAACCCCACAAAGTGTTTCTAGCAAAATATCTGCCAAGTTAGGACTGTTTCCCAAAGTTGTAATTACTTTTGTGTAAGCAAGAGCAAATTCTAAAAAATGAAGAGGAGATGATACTGAAGCAGCTGGAATATATCTATATATCTGGGAGATAGAAATGCGTGTGAATATAAGATGCTGGAAGAACAATTTCCATAGAAAAATCTAATTTAAATCAAGGACAGAGTAACATTTGCAGAAATGGTAAGAAACACTACACTGGGAATTAGTCTTTCCTGGAATACATAGGTTACTTTGATCTTCCATAGAATTGTGAGGCTGCAAGTTAGCCATAATTGCTTTGCCCCCTGTTTTTAACCTTATAGTTATTCTAAGCTTCCTCAGACTTTGAGAAAGTCCTAAGAAAAGATCATGTCCTCTCTTCAAATTAGAGTTAAGCAGCATAAATTGTGCTCTGCGTGGCACTCAGAAGTGGTACATGGTTACTGCTAAATCTATCCCATAGCTGAACAGAAGGACAAATTTGGCCAAATAACCTACCGTGTTTCCTTTTCCTGATGTGTGTACTGGCAAGATTGCATAAGAGGTTTGTACTTCGGTGCTGAGCAGCTTGCCTGTGTTTCTACACACCTCTAGCCTTTCTCAGGAAGAATCACCTGTAGATGTGACTTTCTGGAAGTCGAGAGAGAATAAGGAATGGCTAAAACCCAAATGAGAGTTAGATCTGCATTCTAATAGCATGATTGAGAGGTTATACTCTTTTTATTCATTCACTGAGCATAGAAGCACATCCATAACATAAGGAAGCTTATTTGTACGAGTAAATGCTCATGTTTGTGAGTAAGGCTTTAAAAATTTTGTTTGACATTTTAATGTATACTGAATTAGTGATTTAGTGATGAAACAATGGGAAGAGTGGAGTCGCCTGCATCTCACAGTTGAGGCAGACGTCCAATGGCACACCCAGCAATCACTCCAGCTGCCAGTCCTAAATACAGACTGTAAGGGGAGGATACATTTAAAGCCAGGGAGAAAACAAAGCAGTAAACATGCCTGAGATAAACTGCAGTGAGAACCAGGTCTTGTAAGTCATGGAAAGAAGAAACCCCATCCAGTGGTGCATGCCCTGGAGATCACTGCGAGTGGATGTGACACCACACTTTCTTGGAAGCAGCCAAGATCTGATGATGTTGTGTCTAATTTAGATAACATGGAAATGTCACCACATTCCAGACCTTGAGGCAGGCTGATGAGACAGACAACGAGCCCAAGCTCGTGCTTCAGCAGCAATTCCACACATGCAAACTACAGAGGGCCCTGCCATGCGGGTTATTCAAATAAAAACAGCAGGTTGCCCCCATAGGGCCGTGTGACAAGAAGGAGATACCCGCGTGCCTCCGGGTACCCGCTCCAACCTTCAACCTCCAATCCAGGCATCGCATTATAAATCCCAAAATGACTTAGCCCAAGGGCTGTATTCGGCCTCAGGACAAGGGCAGAGCTGCCCCGAGTTGATACTGGAGGTGGAACATCACCAGCCACAGGGTGAGTGTGAGTGCAGGTGATGAGTGTCCAGCCCTGGGGCTGCACTGGTGCCCTGCCACTGTCAGCATGGAACACTGATGCAAAAGAAAAAAAAACCACTGTCTGGTCTCAGTGTTGGGTAGGAATTAATTTTGCCTGTGTCACAGTCTGCACTACATCCTTGGAGAAACTGCAACCAACACCCTGGTGCTGGGGAAAGAAAGTTGGTGAAGAAGCAGTCTAGAAAGCTGTCTCAAAGCCTCTTTTTAACAAATATGATTCATTTCCAGCTTGTAGCTCTGCTTAGTCTGTCAGGGTATTTGTAATATTTTAGCAACTGTTTCATTGAAAACTAGCTTTTTCAATATCACAGTTTTATCTTTTTTTTCTATTTTTACAGTGCACAGTGTCTCTCTGTGCTGCAGTCCTGTAGCTAGGCTTTCCCATCCAAGATAATTAACTGCTCATTAATTATGTTATGAGCTGGCTGGGATTTGTCATTGATTTCCACACATTCCCGGGAGTTTATGACCAAACTGTCCAACTTTGTTTAGTGATGAAAGACTAGCAACATAAAAAATATAAGGAAGTTCAGCAGTGCCTTTGCTACTCATTTAGCATGGAGACATCTGGACATACATCCATAGTATCAAATGGAGATAGCTGAAACCTACATCTTTCTCACATCCAAGTTGTCTGACGCATCACTCAGGTCCATAAAGCCATCCATCCCAACAGGAGCCGTGTTGAGGTGAGTGAGTCCAGCTTCTCGTTCTAAGTGTGAGCACATGGCTGATCCTTGGCTCACCTTTGGATGACCTGCAAAATAAAAGCCTGAATTAGGTTGTTATCAGTATTGGTAAGTTCAAAGCTTTGTGTCTGGTCCCATCACAGCTTGCATCAATCCTCTAACCCTTTGCTGTCATGGAGAAAAAGCCATGGTCAGGACCTCAGCAAAAAAGAGAAACAGCAGCTTTAGGAGTAAACAAAAGCGCTGATCCTCTTCACTGCCAAGCATCCAGTCACTTCCAGGAAAACACCCGTGCCACGGCAGAGATCTTCACAAAACAATCACCCATCTTTCCTTACTTCTCATTTACCCAACAGTACTGAGCAAGGTCTCCAGCTTTCTGCAGAGTTACTCATCTGTGCACGTAAAGGAAATATAGCTGCATTCTCAATGAGGCCAAGGAAGAGAGAGGTGACCTGGAAAGACTGGGAAAGATGTATTTTTTCTGCAAAAAGGGCCACAAAGCAGCTCACTGTTTCCAAGATGGTTGTGTGGGATGGGAGCTGCAAAGTCATCTCAAGGCATCAAGTAGCATTTCCCTTCCATTTCTGGCTGCACCATAAATCCCTCATAGTAAATAAAGGCTTTTGTGTGTACCAGGGATCCTGAAGACAGAACCGAGGCGTGCAGAAAACAAAAGCACTGGTTAAGCAACGCTTTCCAAGCTTTGAGATGGTTTCCTTCAGAGTTCAGGCCAAGGGGAGGATGATCTTGCACCTAAAGTATTCTGAGAGAATCAGTCAAGCCCTGGCTCTTTTGCAGGGAGCTGTGGGGATACGTTTGTGATCTGGTGGGAGGCAGAGCTGAAGGCCATATATGTAGATAAAGAGAGTCTGAAAAGATTTTTTTGATTTATCCCTGCTGGCTCAGGCAGACATCTTAACCCTTCCAGCATCAGCCCTCATGAGCGCAGCTCTTCTTCCCTGCTGTTTGCACAAAGCACAACGCTAACGGAAATGCAAATCTGTGCAAGCAAACATCCTGGGATGGAACAAAATCCCCAAAGCTCACAGCCGTTTCCTAGAGAAAGCTGGAGGTACGGGGCTATGGTCGTGGAGGAGGTAGTTTGGATTTAATGGCAGGGAGGTTTCTGTTGTTCGAGGAGGTCCCCTTAGTGCTGCCCTGCTGCGTGCATGAGGGGGCTCATCATGTACGTGGTGTCTGTAGGAGCAGGGTTAGCCAGGTGCTGCCGTATGTGAAGAGGTCAGGGCTGGGCACTTGGAAGAAGGAGGGAAGAAGAAGAAACTCCTGAACTCAGAGGGTTGAAGAGAAAAGCAGTAATGCTCCCTCTGTGAGCTGGGAACACAGGGTGGGCTAAGAGTGACGGGAGCAGTATGTCTCTTATGTCCCCTCCAACAATGGCTGAGGGAAAAGCCATGTTTCATTGGGTCTCCTACCCTGTCCTTCCCCTGCGGGCTGCAGGCTCTCTGTTGGCCGTGGGGCACCTGGATAGGATGTTTTGGAAATGAGTGGGAGAAGGACCAAAGAAGGATGTGGCCACAATGATGTTTCTGGTGAAGCTGCTGAGACCTCATGATTGAGTCTTCTCCAGAGCGAAGCCAAGGCTTCGCACTCGGTGATCAGAACAACTGCATAGAAGCTCCTGGCCCCGGAAAGGTCTCAATGAGGACACTCGGCACACCACAAAAACCTTTATCTACTGAGCAACACTTTTGAGACAACCAGACCTCACAACAGCTTTCTAGACACACTTATTTTGTTGGTCATGTCCAGCCATCATCCCTGCCAGCCAGAGGGGATGGTGTGGTCCCGGTACAGGCTGCAAGCAGCTGAATTGCAGCACCTTGCTCTTCACCAAGGCCAGCTTATGCCTGGCAGACTCTGCTTCTCTGTGTGCACACCCGCAAAGATGGAAAACTAATGGGTGATTACTTATCCTGGAAAACGGTGCTGAGCGTCACCTACCAGAAGCACAGAAAGCCTTCCACATCATGCAGGGCCCCCACAATCCCAAGGGTGATGTGGAGGAAAGGATGGCCTGCAGGAAAGGCTTGTCTCACTGCCATCATTTTCTTAACTCATCTTTCAGTAAAGAAAATCAATTCAAGTAAAATCCTGGATGAGCAATAAACTGAAGATTAGAAAATATAGAAAGGAGATTCCTATGTTACTCTAGTCGTCATTACTCATAAACTAGGACACGGGCTTTTTTTCTTTAAATGTAGAGGAAAAAGTGAAAGTGACAGTCTGACGCTATAAAATATAGGCATTACAGTTACAAGTTGTTTATAAAAATCATCTTAATTTAAGCAAGAGCTGCACAGAGGTATTCCGCTATGGGTCAGCTTCTTGTGATCAGAAAATCCATTGGAAAACTAGGTTCATTTCCCTCTCCACTGCCATTTTGTGTGTGTGTGTGTGTTGCAGAACAGGTTCCTTAATTGCTCCATGACTCAGTTGCTCATTCATAAATAATCGTACTACCTTTCTTGTAGAGGTTGTTTCTTTGTGTTTTTTTACTTTGTCTTATAAATTATATTAAAAAAACCAACCTACTCGGGATGCAAAAATGGATACTGTAAGGTTAAGAAATTAATGGTACATTAGAATTGTCTTGATTCTGCTTCTTGAACTTGCATTTTGGACTATCCCTGAGGCACAAGTGAATCGACAATTAAATTCTCTAACATAATGCAGATAGGAGACAGAATTAAGGTTGCACACTAATCACCCCTTTCCTTGGTCTCTAATACTTGACTTTGAAGCCTAAATAGAATTCTTTTAATGTATTGCTAAATGTAACTTTCTATGTAATTTTAAATAGAGAGGTAAAAACTCTATTTTATGTCTAACTGTTATGTCTTTTTTGTATGTCTTCATTATACAGCATTACTAGAAAGGACATGCTGACTACTTGGCATTGCTACCACCTTTCCCACCTCTCCCAACGTCTGGCCGCCATATAGGGTACTGCTGATGGGATGAGGGTTGGCCCACCAGGAGACATTTATGTTTATAAATATGTTAAGGGCGAATGTCACGAGGATGGAGCCAGGCTCTTCTCAGTGGTGCCCAATGTCAGGACAAGGGGTAATGGGTACAAGCTGGAACACAGGAGTTTCCGCTTAAACTCTAGAAGGAACTTCTTTACAGTAAGGGTGACAGAGCACTGGAACAGGCTGCCCAGGGAGGTTGTGGATTCTCCTTCTCTGGAGACATTCAAGACCCGCCTGGACACCTTCCTGTGTGATGTCATTTAGGTTCCTGCTCTGGCAGGGGGATTGGACTTGATGATCCTTTGAGGTCCCTTCCAATCCCTAACATTCTGTGATTCTGTGATTCTGTGATTCTGTGAGACAGGAGGAGAGGGGAGGATTGAAGAACCCCAGTCTCTCTTTCTTTCCATTTCTACAACATCTGACTCAGCCAGTGCTGATCATCAGACCTGTAAGGGCCTCGCATGGCATCTAAGGCCACTCTGACTCACCCTTGCTCTGCTAACTTGGAGGCCCCGGCAATGCTGTTGCTGGAGGACCATGTCCTGTCGGTGGGAGTGGAGCTGGCCCTCACCCAGCGCTCCCAGCCCTGCTGTGTGGACATAAACATGCTTTGCGGCACAAGAACGGTCAGGATCAATTAGTTTGGAAATCCACTACTAATTTTTTTCAAGAGAAAATGTGAAAAGACAGGAGAGAAACTGCCATTTTCAAAGTCCATAGCTCAGCAAAGTCTAGATGAATTTCTGTAGAAAACCAAAATGCATTTCCATAGCTCCAGGGATTCCTTCTGCAACATTTCAAAGGCTGGCTGCAAATACCAGCAATGCAGAACCTCTCAGAAACAGAAGGTATTAAATGATCAAAATAGATGGGTTAGTATTGACAGTAGTGGTAACGACACAGCCCTGCACCAGTCCATTTGGATGTTGCTATAATCCATCCCTAGGTTAGCGTGAGATCGCTGGAGTTCCTTGTGCTTGGTGTGGTGGATGTCATTCAGTGCTTGCGTGCTGGTGTGGGTGTCCCCTCTGCATCAGCCTGGTTTGCTGTGGAAACCTGAATTTGGTGAGGTGTGCTGGTCTGATATTCTTCCCTAGGGAGTGCGGGCAGCTCTTGCTGCTAAAGGAAAGAAAGTTTTCATTGACTCTGCAAAATGTGGGTCAGCGTAGTGTTATGGGTGAGTTTTGTGATTTATTTTGTTGTCATTTGGTATTAAACAGTAGTATAAGAAAGCCCTTGTACAGCACGTGCCTACCCTGCCTGTATTGTTTGGATTGCTTGGCAACAGGCAGAGATGCCATATTGGTACCAAAAAGCAAGATAATCTAGAGGATTGAAGACCTGCAGGTAACATCATCCAGTGATGAGAGCACCACAGCCTGCCTGTCCTGCCCAGGAGATTGTAGGAGTCGTATGGTGACCAAACTGCCCACAAATGGACAAAACCTGGTCCTCTCATCGAGCAAGTCAGTTGTCTGAGCAGGAATTATTACGGAGGTTGCAGCTGGGATGGCTCCTGTTTAGTCACAATTAAAACAGAAGCCATAACCATTTCTAAAGACCTGATTAGAGACAGGAAACTAAGTAAAGAAATAAACAGAATGAGCAGGATGGCACATTTAGATTTATTCAGATCTCAGCTTCGAGAAGCACCGAACAAGTGTTTTCCGTATTGTACTGATCACTTTGAACAGATTCAAGTGCCATGGTCATTTTTCTAGGTGCCAAGACTTCTTGATCTTTTGTTTGATGAAGATATTTGGAATTAAGTTATTCCAAGATTATTTTATTCCCTGATGTAGCTTCTATGATGACCATTCATGTAAAACATAACTTTCCATATTTCACTCAGTTAGTAATATACCAATCGGAGTTTACTAACCCTTGGAGGGAGGGCAAAGTTCATGGCCCTGACCTCAAACATTTACAGACCACAAAGTATAAGAAATGAAAGAGGAGAAAAGAAGAGGAGAATCAAAGCATTTTAATTTGGGAACCCATATATCCAGAGTTATTTGCCAGGTATTTCATTTCAGTGGCACTCCTGAGCCCTGTCTCAGCTTGGTGTCTAATGAAAGAAAAGCTCATCGTGTTTATTGCCGACACCACACTGGCTTCCTTCAGAGCAGAACTTTCAGCTGGGGTTGAAAGCGGCTGCAATATTTTGGCTGTGCACTGGCCAGGCTGTGCACAAGGCCAGGGCAGCGGCAGTATGAAGCCCCAAGCCACATGGATGGAGGGGGGTTGCGGAGCAGGTCCCCGTAGCCCCCGGCCATGGCAGACCTTTGCGTCGTGGCAGAGCTGTGCAAACCACTCCAGGATTAATCACAGGCCTGCACAAGGGTTCAAGGTGAGACTGTGCTTCCCTTGAGTCACATGCAACACCGAAGGCTCCAAATTCCCATCAGGAAAGGCCTAAGAAGCTACAGAAAAAGGCAGGATGTCAGGAGCAAGCTTTCCTCCCTGGCCCCACAGAAGAGACTGTGAGTTGCATAAAGAAATGGTGAAACTTTATCTGCGTTTTGCCAGTGACTTTGCTAGGACCCAGATCCACTCTATTGATTTCTTCCTCCTGAAAGGTAAGCACAAGCCCGTATCAGTGGGTAAACACACCGCACCCAGAATTTGTTGACCGTGGTCATAGCAAAGGATGTAGTAAACTCAGATACTGGATTATTTGCACATTGCAGCAGTGAAACTAATCTAACCTTTCAGCGGCTCTTTTAAGTGATATTATTATTAGCCCTTGTTCAGGGGATGGCAGGCAGGCGGCCAGGAAAGCACTTAGAATTTACCATCATCCATCTGCTCCTCTATAGATTTGAAGACCGTAGAAATTTTCCTTTTTAGGACTTTCTTGGAATATGATTAGTGGGCCACTTGCCGTATTGCCGTACAAGCGTGTCTGTGTGCTTTAGGCAAAGGTATGTGACAGGTATTTTATCAATGAAGGACTCCTGATTGAACAGTATTTCCATTCATTCCTCTGCCTGTTTGTTTGTGTAGCAAAACTACCCCTGGTGTTCTCAAAACACATACAAAGATAACAAACATTTTGCACGGCAGTAAGGGGGTTACACAAGCATACTCACATAGCCTGACAGCTCTCAAGGGAACTAAGGTTAAAATTAAGATGCCTTATTTTCAAATAACTGAATGAGGTGGGTTTCTCTTAATTTTTATAGTTACAATTGCAAGAATAGCTAGTAGAGCAGTGTCTGGGATCCTAGGTAAACGGTGGTCAGGGGTTAGTATCATGGCACTGTGGGGTTGATGAGACACAAGAAAAATTTTGCCCCTGTCCTCAGACCCAAGTAGTCATTTTATGCCACTCTTCCTGCGTTTTTTCGGGATGTGGCCTGGTCAGCAATGGCCTGGCAGAGCTCATTGCAGAGCTGACATTAACAGGGCTGGCAGCTGAGAAAGGTGATTTACAATGGACCTCAGTTTATGGGGAAGGTTCATATAAAGTCAGTTCTTCCTTGAATTCCTTCAGGGTCCCACATTCACTGTTTTGTAAATATGGACAAGATCAAAGGCGTAATTATATGAAATTATGTTAATTTACAAGAGCCTTCTGTTTCAGCCCATCTTGTGGTACCACAGCTCCCGCAAGCCCCTGCAAAGCTCCTGCATTTTACCTACACTGCTCTGCTGCTCCCAGATCCCCAAAGGTGCATTTCCAAAAGCTGTGGTTTTTCATTTTACTCTCTGGTGAGCTTGGGAAGCGCTTGGAGCATAATGTCTCCCATAAGCCTACAATAATCCTAGCAATGTCTCTGAAATGGTCTGCGTGCCAGAAAGCTGGAGCTTCTCCTTCCAAGAGGAAATGCGAACTGTGAGGAGGTGAGCAGTATAAATGTGCCTCTTACTCACTGTGCAGCCTAGTTCACCCACATTATGCTCTGATGATCATAGCACCCTACACGCTACTTGGTTTCTAAATGCTTGTGGTGGGGCAGAGAGTTCAATTAAGAGGCAGTTCCCCCTCCAAAGAGATGCAATTTCCTAACGCAGACTAGGACATGACAGGGCTTATTCAGTACATACCCTATCAAAGAGACTGGGCAGATGATTTCCTAGAGACCCAAACTTTCAGGCTGTAGATAAGCTAGTGCTACCGTGAAAGGAATAGATGGACAGAGGAACAAAATCACAGAATCATAGAATGCTTTGGGTTGGAAGGGACCTTTAAAGGTCATCCAATCCAACACCCCTGCAGTGAGCAGGGATGTCTTCAACTAGATCAGGTTGCTCAGAGCCCTGTCCAGCCTGACCTTAAATGTTTCCAGGGATGGGGCATCAATCACAGAACCACAGAATTACTGAGGCTGGAAAAGACTTGTGAGATCAAGTCCAGCCTATGACCTACCACCATCACATTATCGGCTAGACCATGGCTCTAAGTGTCACATCCAGTCTTTCCTTAAAGACCTCCAGGGATGGTGACTCCACCACTTCCCTGGGCAACCTGTTTCAGTGTTTCACCACCCTCATTGTAAAATATTGCTTCCTTATACCTAGTCTGAATCTACTGTCCTTTAGTTTAAGACCATTACTCCTTGTCCTGTTGCAACATGGATTTTAAGGATGTCTCTTTAAAATGTTTGCCTTGGGGACAGGTACAATTCCTGAAGAGTAGTTAGTACTTGTGAGAAGAGAAGGGCAGCTGACAAGATCAGAATTTGCATGTGGGACTAGGTCACATATGAGGTGACATCTCCCACCAGCCTTGCGTAGAGTCACACTAACTGGGCACGTGGCCCCTTGAAGTCTTTCCCCCGCACCGCAGCACATGCCTCTTTTCCTGTGGCACTCTCTTCTTGGTTCTCCCACCCTGTGACCTTCCCCAAGCATATTTCAAGTGAGTGTCTGCTGACTTAATACACCACCAAACCTTTGAAGACCTGTTTTATGTGTCTTTCACAGGCAAAGTGCGCCGCATAATATTTCCTTGCAACTTCTGATGAGATTTGAGTTGGCACGGGCCATGAGTTCAAACGAGCAGGAGATGAAGCATTATGATCTGCAGACAGCTCCACTGACTTGTTTGCGTTGCAGGAACCAATGTGTGAGGAACATAGAAACTGGGAAAAAAACTAAATGAGAGACTAAGGCTTTGAAAACATTGAAACGTGTTCAACCCGTATGGACTTCAGTGGGCTGTAAAGACCTGCTGAATAGAGCTTCTGATGAGTAAATACACTTGGATTAAACTTCAACAGAGAAATAACAAGCTCTCTTATGTTCAACAAATACATCTTGTGGATCATTAAAAATGGTTTTCCATGAGACTTCTCTGTACACCTGCAGTCGGTGCTGCCCCTTTCTCCCACACAAACTCAATACTGTGTGTCCGAATTCTTTCCTTGAATATAAATGTGTTTTTTTCTGGGAGAATGTTCACTTCACCACGGAGGGGCCCTCTCAACAGGACTTTACTTGCCTCCTTGGCAGCAACCTTCCTCCCCAGAAAATGGGCTCTCCTCCGGCTTCCAGGATGAACAGTCTCACACCTCTTGGCAGGCCCTAAATATCAGGCATCCCAACACTGGTTCCCACAACCCAGACACTACTGTTGTGGGTATACTGGAAATTTATGAGTATTTAAAAGCAGCAGTCATATTATTTTTTTCTTTGTTTCCTTTGTGTCTGGAGAAAACATAAGGGAAGTGGATAAAAGCTTTCAGAAACAACAGTGACGACAGATTCCCTGCTTGAAATACCTTGACAGAGACGTGTCTTTTGTTTTCTGGTTTTCAGGGTTTTTTTCAGAAAGTATTGAGCATCTCCATTTTTCAAGTCATGTTTCTCTGAAGACTTCTCAAATTGGCTGTCCAGACATACCAATCATTTTTTTGAACATTTAGGATGTGAAACTCAGGCAGATTGTTCCTTCTCTATATAAAACTGAAAGGACATGAGGAATAGGGGGGGGAAAAATGAAACTATTTTGCATAAAAAAATGGCAGATAGCAGCTATGTTTATGAAAATTTCTGAATATAAAAAGAAGTAAAGAAGTTCTCCACAAATAAAACCACTTTTACTCTACATGTTAGGACACCCAAATTGCTGCATAGACAATTAACAAAAACAAGATTATTACAACAGGTATCATTCTGGTTTTAATACTATATAGATTTGTCATTAATAAATAACAGTGAGCAAAGGTTTGAAGATGTTAACTCTAAAAATATTTGGAGTTCAGACTATTTTGAGAAAGAATTATGTTCAGGCATTTTTATTTCAAGAGGGCTTTGGGTGAGCTGTGCTAGATATAGGAAGGAAGCACTGAACATGTAAAGACTTTCTTTACTAAATTATTTAGTGCTCATGAAAGATGACAGATGGAGAGCCTTGGGAACTCAAGTCTTCTTTTTATCTGCAAAACTGCCATAGAATGAAAAGTGACAAATTTACCAAGCTCCTTTTACAGGCAGCTACTGTGGCTGCCAGAGCCTTGACCTGGAGCTCTTGGTCCCGCGGGGGACAGGTTTTCTTTGCCACTCTGCCCGTGCAGCCCCGGGTGTTCCTGCTGCAACGCGTGAGGAGGACGATACGTGGTGTGAGAGACAAAGCAGAGACCCAGCTCTTCTCCAGCAGATGGGCTGATGCTTCCTTTTCTTTTGCATGTTCTGCTGGCAGGTTGCTGATAAACCTGATGGTGGATCAGCCTTGGGTTTGAACTGATTCAACAAGGTGAAATGTCTGGTGATGAGTTTAAAAAGATCTCCTGTTGTCAGGGGTGGGGCTGGATAATTTAATGAGCTATTTATTATCTGTCTCCCAGCTTTAATGATCTCGGAAGTAATGAGCCATTCAGTCTTCTGAAACACTTCAGATTTGTAAAGCCCAGTCAGTGTGTATGTTTAGTGCTTTGCAGTTAAGTAAGCTAATGAATCTCTGTCAAAGTCAAACATATAACAAAAAATGATACAATAAACAAGAGAAGGGCTAGGGAAATCCATGACTGCTGGATGCTAAGGCACAAACAGGTAAAAAATTTCTTTATGCATTTTTTTAATGCAGGACCAAGACAGAAGGCAAATCTGTTCAGTTTGAGGTGAGTTCCTTAGCATAAATGCATCAAAAGTTAGAACTCTGACTGTGTTATTCTTAGTCCAAGGACTAACGATAACACATTACTGCTGCTTAATTCAGTGATGCAAATGGCTATCTGAAATTTCAAGTGATCTGATCCCACCTAAAACAAAGGTTGCTCTCTTCAAGCCAGTGGGATCACACCACCCATTAAACAATTGACCATAGAAACAGGAAAAAAAATAGGACAAAAAGTAGAAGTGCTGACAAAACTCTCACCAGAGCCTCATAATATACAAAAGGAGTAAGAGATAAGAAGTCTCCAGCCTCCAAAACATGTGACCATAGCTGATGTATGGGATTATGTCCCAAGGACTTGAGAGGAATGTTTCTTTCTCAAGCAGAAGCATCAGGTCCTGACAAGGTCCTCCTAGAAAACTACATAAACTATCCAGAGAGGTCTGACCATAGAGCTGTCGGATGGAGCTAAAAGCATTGTTAGTTGCCTCAGAGCCCACAGAGGAGGAGGAGGGGAGTGTGTGCCAGCAGGCTCCATGTCAAACTATAAGCAATACAAGGAGTTTCTTCCACTCCTGGAAAGAGAATGTGTGTAGGATCTGGCTCCGATGCAGCCCAGACCTCATCTGTGCTCTTCCAGGAGGAGTCT
The DNA here is from genome assembly GCA_013396935.1 of Baryphthengus martii. Classification (NCBI taxonomy): domain Eukaryota; kingdom Metazoa; phylum Chordata; class Aves; order Coraciiformes; family Momotidae; genus Baryphthengus; species Baryphthengus martii. Next base: position 40,945 of record VWZK01019581.1, read on the forward strand.
CAGGACACCTGCAAAGGCAAGTATCCTTGCTGGGCTGTGACTCCAGACCCCTCCTCTGGAGACTGGCTAGTGCAGTGCTGAACCAGTGCCAGAGCTTGGATGAACGTGACCAGCTCTGTTCTCAAAGACAAGCTGAGGGAGAGGCAAGATGATGGCCATCCTGCCTCCGAACATGGGAAGACCCAGTTGCAAAGAAGTAAGTATCAAGAGAGGATGGTATGAGGAGGGGGGAACCATCTTCCAGGTGTTCACATACCTGATCTTGCGGAAACACCACCTAGCTCCAAGGAGACAAGCCTCAGAGATGGACTTTTCTGACAGTGGCTCTGAGGCAATTGTCCCCAAAAGACCCAGGCAGCTGGATCCATTATTTTGAGGCTCTGAGCCTCTGGTCCTACAGAACTGAATTACATGCTGGGGCCTGAGAATTAAAAGAGAGTCTCCCTGACTGTCTTAGTAGCTTTCTACTCCTCTCTGCCACTGTCACACTGGGGAGCCCCAAATTGGGCACCAGTGCAGTTTTGCATGAAGGACTTGTGAAAACCACCTCTCTCGACCTGCTGGATGCACTCTCAGTAATGCAACCCAAAATTGACCCGGTAACATCAGCCTGTCCCTGTTCCCACCTTCTTTGCAGTCCCTTGCTGCAAAGGGAGCTCAATCAGGAGTTCCTGTCCAAACCAGAAGCTCTTCCTTTCACACAGATCATGTAGTACTGGGGGTGCCAGGACTGGTACTACTTCATTATAGGGCAGGTGGGAAAAAAAGGCCATTTTCATTTACAGAAAAAAAATATTCCTGGCTGCAGCAAATACTGAGTTTTCTGAGGAGTGGCTGGAGTTAGAAAACCCTGGCACCCACTGGAGACAAATCTGTGTCAGTCTGCATGTGGGTCTCAGAGATCCCTATCTCTGCTGTGTGACATCTTGTCTTGACCTAAACTTGGTCAGCAGAAACTCTGTACAAAGAAGAAAAAGGAAAAAATCTGACAGAACGAGGATGATGAAGAGATTAGGTGGTATTTCACCGCTATGAAGAATGCTGCAGAAACTCAGACAGCATTTCAGGAGTTGGGGAAATGTTTCTCATGAGAAGCTGGGAGGTGTGAGAGCAAAAGCACCTCAAGTGTAGAAACAACCCAGTTACAGTGCTGAGAGTCCAACAGCGCAGGCAGGCAGTCACGTATCACAGGCGAGAGGCACGCTGCCAGAGCACAACTTTGACGGAATATCAAAATCTTCAGCACAAAGATTCCTAGCAAATACAAAGGAACTGGGTAAGTAATCTCCTATCATAGAAACATCTGAGATGTGAATTAACCTCCCTAGGCCTTAAATTTCATTGCTTCACATGGGGCTACTGTGTCTCAGGTTAATTGTACGGACCTCTGGTAATTGGCCCAAATAGAGCACAAGGAGATTTTCATGCTAAGCCAACATCAATACTGTGCATCAAAGGCTGCCCTGAATTCTCCTCCTCAGTTGCTCAGTCATCTTTGATCTAAAAAATGAAAAGAGTAAGGGATTTTGTTGTTATTTTTATTCCTTCTCCCCCACCTCAAGATTGAGGTTACTGAAAACACAAACAGAGAAAAGGTGGCAAAACATTAAAAAAAAAATTATAAAAAGAAGCAGGGATGATGGAGTGAAGTAAACAGAAAGAAACAGGCTTAGAAAATTAAAAAAAAAAAAAAAAAGAGTTGCTTTTGGGGGAGAAAGACAGATGCTGTAAACATGGGATGTAACAGTGAGTGAGGTGGTGAAGAAAAGCCAGGGTGTGGTATTGTGAGTGCGGGAAAGGGTTCAGTCTGTGACTTCTGTAGAGTATGAGAAATAGGTCCCATCTTAAGCCTTCCACATGCTGGTCACCTGACCTCACTGCGGTCTGCTTCAGAAGCCACCAGGAAGCCACTAAGACCTGCAACACATAGGCAAAAAGGCCTTGTACGTTTGAGCCTCACTGGGAACAATAATTATTTGGGAAACAGATGTTCCTATGTGACCCTTGTATTACTCATATAAAAAGCAAAGAGAGCCCATGTCACCCACCATTGCTGGCTGCAGAGGAGGGAAGGAGCTGCTCCCTCCATGCCAGGCTTGAGGGAGTAGATCAAGCCTCTCATGGGCAAAAGAAGGAAGTCAGAAGAGCCAGAGACAGGAACAACTAGAGGGAGATGGGAAGTAGAAAGGAAAGGATATGTGGAATTCAGGGAATTTGGGGATTCAAAGTCTTTGTTCTAAGATTGCATTGGGAATTCGATTCTCCCAGCAGTCCTGAGTGTTTCCTCCTGGCAGTTCCATAAAGAGAACTACTTGCTTTTAACAACACTGACACTGAGCAGAGTTGAGCCCCGGGGTTACGAAAGCTTGGCTCCAGGAAGCGTTGTTCACAAGTTTCCCATTCAGACTTGAGCTTCAGGCACATTAATTACAGAAGGACAGATCCTCAATGTGAAAAACTGGATGAACTCATAAAACGAATGAGGACACTCAGATCTTAATCCTCCATCCTGGCCTCGCTCCTAATTTACAGCCCCAGGAAATCTGTTTCCAAGAAAGTGTCTTCTTCCTTATCCTGGGCTATTATCATCTCTCCTCCCAGCAGTCTTGCGTTCACCTCCTCGGAGCACAGTTTTGAGGAATCGAGCCCAGCAAAGTGTTTCAGACAGCAAAAAAAAATCAGGAGAGATGAATTCATGACCTTGCAAAATGAAATGTTTGCTCTCATTTGATGCTGAGCTCATTTCCTAAAGGGGGTAAAAATTAGCTCCTGACGAAATATTGCATTTCAAATCAGCTACAAGTGTATGTAGTTCACTGAGCCTTTGTTTTCCAGCTTGGCCACTAAAGTGGAAAACTTGCTATTTGCACAGCTCTGATTGTGAATCGTTTGTGTTCTTGGCTATAAAAAAAATCTTACAAATATACAAAAAACAACAAAGACAAATAAAAAATCAGGAACATGGAAAGAACCAAGAAAAGAGAGAAAGAGAAAATTCATTCCTAAAGCTGTTTGAGTTAGTTTGATAAAAATGTCACCAGAAATTTTTGCTGTGTACAAATAAAACCTCACCAAAAATTCTTTCTGTTCTGTAACTAAATCACATACCGACCAGAAACGCATTTCAAAAAGTTGCTGATGTGAATCACAAGCAAAAGAAACTCCATGGTTTTTTATTAAATATTAAAGTTATAAAGCAAAAGGACAAAGTTTTGTTAGGAGTGAAAATGTGTTTGCTTGAGCATCTGATGTGAGAGAGCATCGGGCAGCATCGCTAAAGTAAACAGATGAACTATGAATCTCCCTTCTACCTCCCTGCCAGAAAAACAGCAACTATGTTTGACATGCTAAAAATGTGCCTACCATTATGTTGACTTTTAATTGGAATCGTTAGAAAAAACGACCTTAGCAAACATGGTTTTACCTCCCCACCTTTTGTTGCTGCATTTTTTCTAGTCTCCTCAGCGTGCTCCTGCATTGCAGGCTGATACCTGAGCCTCGCCTTTGTTGTGTGATAGGGCTCTCACCGCTGTGCCATCTGGAGCAGCCTGCTCACACAGAAACCTCTATCAATTCCCCTGCAAAGTCAGATAATGGGATTCACTCTCCCTTCTTCCCATTACATGCTTCTAAGGGCCAAATCATCCCTCCACTTACAATCCAGCGAGTCCCATCCACTCAGCGATGCTACGCTGCATTTACACTAATGCAACTGAAGGCTAATTTTGGCCCAAAGTTATTTGTACACTTGGATATTAACTTAATGTAGGACATTTTCAGAGCTTGGTTCCTCTCTGCAACGTGTATCAATTTACTGAAAGTGAGAGCATCCTTCTTAGCTTCCTGTATCGCAGGTACACGTTCAAGGCATGAGCAGGGAGAGGGTTTTCATTTTGCCAATTACGGCTGTGGTGGTAGTAGGATGAGATTGACTTGCACTTAAATCCATTACCGTGTTGCAAGTTTTGTTTGGTGCAGAATATTTTATATAATGGGTTCCTTCTGTATCGTTTGGCAATCGATGCTTCATAATTTGAAGTTCCTGTCCTCGTTGATCTGCTGTCCTCTCAGTGGAGCTGGTTCGCATGCTGATTTGGAATAGAATGAAAACTCGGTGAACTACAAAAGCCTGTTGCAGAGATTTTTGGCTATGTATGACCAAAGTCCTCTTTATTACTAGCCCATTATTTTCTTCAGCATCTGCTCAGCTGATTAGTTTTAATGAGCAGTAGCTCCACCAGTGCATAAGGGAATTAACAGCTCGGTAGGTAGTCGAAAAGCAAACGAGCAGTGGGAAATGGCTGCGTGCAGGTGGCTGTCTCCAGAACATGTACCTCTGTATTCACATCAGACACGTGATGGAAGGAAACATCCTGCTTGTACACTGCTGTCTTCTGTCCTGAGTAGTGGTTTCCACTGGAAGAGACTATTTGAGATGCAAAACTACAGATGGCTACCACAGACACACAGGGGAAAGTGAAGTTATGCCTCGGAACTGTTGCACCTCTAGGTATACGTAAGCCATGACCAGTTCTTTCCCTAAAAAATGCCATGTCATACTACATATATTCAGAGGATTTTCAATTTTGAAATTTGCAATTTCCCGCTGCCTTGCACACTCATCTCGTGTTTTTCCTTGTGACCAGGTTTCCCCCTCTGCCCTGTACCTGCATACGCAGAGGAGCAGCTCCGTGCTGAGCAGGAAGCGCAACAAACAGAAACCGAACAGCAGTGGTGGGAGAACCAGGCCCACAAACGATGCTTTCAGGCAAAACTGCCTGCTTCAGCCTCAGCATTTGCTCCAGTTTCCATGCCTGAAACATGCCAAAACCTTCAGGGTGTGGAGTCCTCAGTCACTAACAGGACTCAGAATCTGGAGAGAACTTTTCCATACGTCTGCTTACTGACTGCATTATCTGAGATACAGAAACGTCAAGGTAAGTCAAGCCAAAACAGAAGCGAAGCTGCCTCACTCCTGGCCTGATGTCCGTCATTCCCTGGAACAGTCTTTCTCTCTCCCTCACTGTAGAAAGCATTTCAGCAGGAGACCAAAGGTGCCAAAGACTGTTGAAAAACTTGTAGTGGAAATGGTAGTATTCAGGTGGGAATTGTTTGTTTTCTGTAACCAGCCAGTACCGGTGATACAAACCTTGCTAACAGAACCATGCCAGTGAAAACACATGAAAGTGATCTTTTTTATTCTCTCTTTTGGCTTTTCAAACTGGGACAAGAGTTACTCAGCAATCCCCACTTTCATGTTCTCACAGAGGAAGCCCTGCACTTCTATCACATGGTGACTGTGTGGTTTTGGGTAAACAACCTCAAAGCTGGGTGAGCCAGGGGCTGTGGCTGATGAACACGCCAGACACAAGCCACCCCACCGGATACAGCAGCCTTCGGCAGCAGCTCAGTCCCTCTCCTGAACAGGGATGCTGTGCGCTGCGAGTTTCCGGAGCACAGATCTAGGGGACTGTGCTTGCACGGGCGGCTGCTGCTACAGAAGAGTCAGAGCAGTGGTGCTGGGCACCAGCGTCGCCTTCTCATGGCTCCCCTGGGTAAAGGCAACTGCCATCGGACCTTAGGTTCCCATCTCCACCCATGAGCCCCAGACCTCCCTCAACTTTGGCCGTCTCCTCCTGAAGAGGAAGAAGAGGAAAGAAGCCGATTGTGCTGCTGCGTCATGCAGGAGGCAGGGGTTGTGAGTGAGCCCGGCTGCATCCCGCTGGGCAACGCAACCGGTTTTGACATCCTCCCCCGCATCCATCCCAGGTGCGGCGGGAAACAAACCCTTCTCACTTTCCCTTCCTGTGTGCACGTCTCCGCTCTAGACTGGTGAGAGCTATCTGCAGTATCACATCATGTTAGTAAGGTATGGTTGATAAAATAAAAGTGTATTTACTGTCCTGACATGCCTGAAAATCCATCCAATGAATTCATTGTCAAGGCTGTTGGAGGACACTGGGACACCTCTCACTGTAAGCCTACTGCTGCCTGAAAAAAGACCCAGAGAAAAGCTTCACAGTGTGTATGGTCAGACCGCACTGCGCACAGCCCATATGGAGTCTATCTTTAGCCTTTTACAAAAAAGAATCTGACGGTTGCTCAGAGATACAGATTTTCCTCCCATTCCTGTCTTGCACAGAAGGAGCCCCCAACATAGCAGTCCTGAGCTACATCACGTAGAGGAGCTCGTCTGGCCCACTAGCATCCAGCTGCTCCACCAACAGCTATGCCAGTCTCTGAAATGCATGAAGGTGATAAACACCTGGAAAAGTTTCTTAGCATCTCCAAGCTGTCAGCTGCAGCGGGGCCAGGCTGGGTCGGGCTGCCAAGAGCTACACCTCCTTTCTGTGCTCCCAATTGCCGTTGTGAATGACACTGGAAATGTTCCTCTCGCTTCCTTAAAACTGGTCAGAACAACAGAGATGTAGTATCACACCTCACCTGAGGGCAACTCGCAGAAATCCTCCTTACTCTCCTTTTTCCTCTTTCCCTAGCAAACATACACTAATTGTCCACCTCGTATTTAGCTGTCCTGAGAGCACTGTTGTACCACAAACCATGACGATGGCTTTTCTGTGCTAGAGATGCCCTAGGCTAACACATGGGGCTGGAGGGAGCCCTGCTTAGACAGGGCTATGCTCATCCTTGGGCAGACGCTTGCACTGTACTACAAAACAATTCGGGGAGCTACCAGTTCCATAGGCAATACAAATCAAAGCGTCTTGGGCCATCCTCTCCGTGTTTCCATCTTACTAGGAGTCTCCTGAGCTGAGGATGAAGGAATAAAGTGAATAAAGTCTCTGTCCTAAAGAGCTTCCAGCTGAAAGAAAAAGATAGGACAGAAATGTACAAATGTTCTATTAATCAAAATATTTAATGGAAAAGTTTATGACCAGCCAAGCCCTGGTTTATTCGGACAAACAGTAAGAGGATCTGGTGACTCTCAGACTCTAGAAATTTTAGGAAGGATGTGCATCTTGCCTATAAAGTGATCTCACGGGACAGTCATGTCGTTAGCTGTTTCCCTGCAGTGATTTTGAGTTAGTTGGTGCTTTTTATCCTATATATAAATATTACCAGAGGTAAAATTGAAATTTCTTGTCCGTAGGACCCAGAGGTCCAGCACATTTGCTAAGGAACAGAGTGAACATAGAGTGCTCAGGGGCTGTTTAAGGCCAACAGGACTGAACATAAACACCTTTTCCTGAAACTCATTATTTCCAACTCGTTATTTCCACTAGAGAAGGAATAAATCTCATTCCCTCTGAGTGAGGGTCATTTCCTATGCCTATCCCACATCTCATACGTGTTTATGTTCACATATTCCTGACATCTTCCAAGTATTATCCTGGATAAAACACCCACTGAGTTATTCAGCCCCCTCAATGTTTGCTGACATGGCACAGAAACCTCAGCCTGGGTGCCTCTCGCACATGTGATGCTTTGGATTTCTCAATTACTTTTTATTCACAGTTTACGGCAAATTGATTTTTTTTTTAACATGTTGTTTGAAACATAACCCTAATCCCCCTCAAGGTATGCTTTATTTGCTGAACCACCCTTACAAATTCATTTCTGCCGATGGATTACTTTTTCACCTGAAAATCTGTATATGAATGTGAATCATTTGTTAACTACTTTCTGAGGTTTTCTTTCAGAAAGACAATAGTCTTTGATTTAAGCAAAGTCTAATTCAACAAACAGGCCTCCTGCAGAAGTGTTGGCCGTCCAAACATGAAGAAGACTTGAGGTACAACACACACCTCTTCTCGGGTACTGTCCTTTTGTTCATCTCCTGTAGGGCCAGGAGAAGGAGCTGGACACTGCAGTGGCTCCTGAGGGCCAGCAGCACAGGCCCTTCCAGTGCAGGACTGAAGAACTACTCATTAGACCGTGAGCAAAACTGAGCTGCTAAATTAGCTTACGGATGCAAGTATCAGCACACTGATATTGCAAGATAATTCAGGAAAAGACCACATTTGTGGTGGGTCTGTACACAGCTTTAGCACACCTGGGACCTAGGACTTCACTCTTTTCCAGGTGCTGCAGCAGCACATGGTGAGACAAAGGAATGCTGGATTTGGTCCCAGCTTCTCTCAGCATTCGGTGCTCCTGCGGTGGGATGTGGTCACGAATTTTGACAGTCATTTTCTCCACTCAGGAAATGCTGATCAGTTAAAAGTGAAATTTCGCTTGGAAAAAAAATGGCGCTTTTCTTGAAAAACTGTACGTAAGAGATCAAAATGAGTAGACAATAAACCCAATGTCAGCACTTCTACAAATTAAGCGTCCTGACCAATGGACTATTTACTAGTTCTTTCAGTGTCCTTTTTTACTGTCAGCATATGAAAGATTCCTTTTCCTCTGTGGAAAACAGAATAAAATTCATAATCTCAAAGTGTGGCAGACTGTGAAAACCCTTTTAAGCTCAGTTTCATTTGAATTTAAGAAATTGAGTTTCTCCCTACTACTCACAACAGTCAGATCATTTAATCCTAGTAAGTGATACACTGAAGAGATGAATCGATTAAAAAATAAAAAGGAAGAACATTTTTAGTCTTATTTGGTGATTAAATAACTACTTACATCATGTGTGTTCATTACAGACTTTGCAAAATTCAGAAGAAAAATAAAATAAATTAGATCAACTGGGCATAAAACCAGAGAGTTGCTATCCACCGCCATCTGCACTCGTGCTTCAGCCATCGAATAGCGGCAGCTGGACGCGCAGAAGGAGCTGGTTCAGTTGGTTTCAGCTTCCTCTCATCCCAGAGCAGAACTGGCATTAAACCTGCTGTGGCTTTCCCACCGTGACCCCTCCTTATCTACAGACGGCACAAACATCCCGGCGGCCGCGGGGCCTCCTGACCAGGGCATGCGGTGCTCAGCCTCCCAGGCTCACATGCTCTTTTCTCTTCCCAACAAAGGCGGTCTGGGAACTGGGGCACTGCGGCGGGGTTTAATCCTCACTCCATGCCACAGCCCTGGTGGCTCCCAGACAGCGTTTCCCTGGCAGAGAGAAGAAACATGTGATGATGCGCTTGGCTGCGTGCACCGTGAAAACGGCCCCATCTTCATTGATTTTAATGAGAAATCCCTCGAGCCTGTGAAGAGCTGGTATTTAGCGGCCCAAAACCTGTCTCCATCACCACCACCTCTGGGTAAATCGCACCCTGTACATTCCACCTACCTCCCCCCTGTCCTGCTGTGGAGCTGCAAAATTCTCTCGCAGGTGCTGGGCTGGGGGGACGAGGCCTTCAAAGTAAAGAGCTGGTAAAGGCGGGCAGACAGCCTTGCCGCAAAGCAAAAAGCAAGTTCTCCATCACACGAAGTCATTCCCCAAACTGCAGAAACCACAAATGCCCACTCAACATCCAGAGCAAACGGGGATGCTGCTTCGGCACGGTGCCTGCTGAGAAGCACGCAGGGCTGCTTCGCACTGTGCTACCTCTGAAATGCAACCCCGAACAATTAAACTTTAATAGCCCTAAAGAGGCTGGGGCATTAAACCTTTGATGTGCATTCGTCATGGACAAAGGGAAAAGTCTTTCTAGCCAGATTTCTTTCTATACCCTCAGACAGCTGCTGAGAAGAGACAGGTCTGAGTTGCAAGGTTCTACAGTCCTTCCTTCTGCCCTCTAGTGCCAGATAGAAATATTAAATGTAAAGAAAGGAGACTAATTTTCTTGCAGTGCACTAGATAAATAGAAGAGGAGGGAGAAAATACCACTTGTAGCTGCACGCTTTGCTGCCAGGTGAGGTAAAATCATGCCAGAAAAAAGCAATGTCATGGACGACACTGTCAGGCAGGGTTTAGGGTGCCATTTGGGAGCCAGCGGCATCACTGCAAAGGGCCTGCTAGGGACAGGACATGGTGGCATTGCTCCTGCTGCTGAACTGGCCCCAAGCCTGCCAAAAGTGATGGAGGCTCCCAAGCAAGGCAGGTGGTCACCACTTCATGCCACAGGTTGGGACAGGCGTGTCTCTGTGGCCACATGAAGATGTGTCTGTTCCAGTCTCGCTGCTTCCTTTACAGAATCACAGAATCCCAGAATGTTAGGGGCTGGAAGGGACTGCGAAAGATCATCGAGTTCAACTCCCCTGCCAGAGCAGGAACCTAGAGTAGGTCACGCAGGAACACACCCAGGCGGGTTTTGAATGTCTCCAGAGAAGGAGACTCCACAACCTCACTGGGCAGCCTGTTCCAGTGCTCTGTCACCCTCACTGTGAAAAAGTGTTTCCTTGTGTTTACATGGAACCTCCTATGCTCCAGTCTGCACTCATTGCCCCTTGTCCTGTCATTGGGCGTCACCGAGAAGAGCCTGGCTCTGTCCTTCTTTACATATTTATAAATATTAATGAGGTCACCCCTCAGTCTCCTCTTCTCCAAGCTAAAGAGCCCCAGCTCCCTCAGCCTCTCCTCATAAGGGAGATGCTCCACTCCCTTAATAAGCTCAGTGGCTCTGCGCTGGACTCTCTCCAGTAACAGTTCCCTGTCCTTCTGGAACTGGGGTGCCCAGAACTGGATCCAGTACTCCAGATGGGGCCTCTCCAGCGCAGAGTAGAGGGGAAGGAGACCCTCCCTCGACCTGCTGGCCACACTCTTCCTGATGCATCCCAGGAGGCCATTGGCCTTCCTGGCCGCGAGGGCGCATTGTTGGCTCATGGTCATCCTCCTGTCCACCAGGACTCCCAGGTCTTCTTCCCCAGAGCTGCTCTCCAACAGATCTGCCCCCAGCGTATACTGATACCTGCGGTTGTTCTTCCCCAGATGCAGAGCTTTACACCTGCCCTTATTGAATTTCATGAAATTTCTCCCCGCCCAGCTCTCCAGCCTGTCTAGGTCACACTGGATGGCAGCACAGCCCTCCAGCGTGTCAGCCACTCCTCCCGGTTTTGCATCATCAGTAAACTTGCTGAGGGTACGCTCCATCCCCTCGTCCAGGTCATTGATGAAAATATTGAACAGCATTGGACCCAGTAGGGTCACCACTAGTCGCAGGCCTCCAGCTAGAGTCTGCTCCACTGACTACAACTCTCTGGGCTCTGTCCTTCAGCCAGTTCCAAATCCATTTCACCACACCATCATCCGATTCGCACTTTTAAAATTTTTCTGCAAGGATGCCATGGGAGACAGTATCGAAAGTTTTGTTGAAGTCGAGACAGACCACATCCACTGCTCTCTCCTCATCTATCCATCCAGTTGTGCTATCATAAAAGGCTATCAGATTAGTCAGGCATGACTTCCCCTTGCTGAATCCACGTTGACTACTCGTGATAAGCCTTCTTTCCTCAACATGCTTTGAGATGGTGCCAAGAACAAGCTGTTCCATTCGCTTTCCAGGGATGGAGGTGAGGCTGACCGGCCTGTAGTTACCCGAGTCCTCCTTCTTGCCCTTTTAATTTAAAACTCTGACAAATCTTTGTGCCAAAATATTTACACTAGGGAAGCACCTGCTGTTTAACACTTTGAACCTCATTTAATTCACACTTGTTCTTAATTTCTGCCTCTGAACACCACCTCATCGGGCTGAATCAGACCTGTTACCCTGACTGATCGCATCCAAAACTGGGGTGAGAAAAGCGGCTGCGCTGGGGGAGCGCTTTCAGTGCCGGTGTTTGGGTTTGTGTGCTTCTGTACTTAACACCTTTTTGCTCACCAAAGGTGAAAGGGAAAAGCCGCACCGCTATTATTTCCACAGCTTCTGTAAAACAGGGGAGCTGTCACTTGCATGCACAGCTGCCAAAAAGTACATGAGAGCTCCAGGATGTTCCAGGTACAAACGTCAAAGGGAAAAGACAGGAAAGGGAGATGAGGACTGGCACAGTTTGAACAACAGGGTTGACTGATGTAGCCCGGGGATGGTGCTGAAGGGCCCGGTAAGCCAGTGTGTAGGGCTGGAAATCATTGCCCCAAGGTGACCAGTGCCAAGCAAGCCTAGTGAGGACTGATGTGGCTTAGCAGGTTTGTCCACTAAATGAACAAGGGGCCTGTGGGAGGACAGGCAGCACTCTTGAGCCACAGAACAGTGTCACACCAGCCTCGACTACCATCAGCCTTTAGTTTTGAAGCTCTAGCATCCTTCTGCTGCTTGAGGCAACACACTAGATGGGACTGCTTGTCCCACCAAAAGAATGTTGCCCTAGGATGCATGAAATCATCCTCCGTGTGTTTCTTTTATAATCCACTATTTTTCTCCTGCTGCTTTATCTTTCACCTGGGCCAGTGAGGTGAGACCTTGACCCACCCTGTTCAGCCCAGGAGCCTGGCTGTCACTAATGGCTCTCTTGGAGCTGCTGTAGGCACCAACAACATCCTGAAAATGCTGTGCCCCCTTGGTCTTTTCCCACCCTCTGCCTTTTCCTTCCCTGTGCACATCTTGCAGTCACAGAGGAAGCAATTAAGAGGAGTGACCAGAACCAAGTCTTCCCTCTTGCCTTTGTTGCTCTATAAAATAGGAGCTTTAAGCCACATCCTCCCTTTGAAACACCAAGTTGTGATTATGTATGTTTTGCCTAACTACTCAATTTCAATTTCAAAATGCTTATTCTTGTTTTTGATCTATTTCTCTCGTGTATTCTAATCAGGATGTTTTGAAACTTTGGCGTGAATTTTCCAGTGTGTTACCCTTTCAACTCCAAGCCCTGCAAGATGACAAGCTGTTCAGTGTCACATAGTGAGAAGTTCCGGTTTAAATTTCTGCTTCTCTCAATCTGTTTATTTGTTCAATTAGTTCCTCATATTCTTCTGCAAACAGGATTTGTGCTCACACAGGGCATGGGCAATGCAAGGTGCTTGGGAAGCTCTCCAGGGAAGCTGCTGCCTTGCCAAAAACAGGATCCATAGGGATCTGCACCTAACAGGATGAAGGAGGAGACATAATAGGGCAGCTTCAGCTAAGATGCAAGGAGCTGGTTATGATATTGCTACTGGAGAAAAGATAACAGGACAAACCCCGCCCTATTTAATCAGGGGTCTGCTGAGGTCTTTCCTCCAACACTGAAACTGGGGTTTCAGGAGAACCCTTGTTTTCTGTCCTTTTTCTTTTGCTCCCTCCTGTTCTAAGGGACTTAAATCCAACATACACTCTGTGGGAAGAAACTATGAAATACAGGAGCTTCTTATGGCAGCTGCTTCTGCAGGCTGGTAGAGGAGGACATTTCAGGGAAGTTAGCGATGCCTTCAAATATCGGCCCCCACAAGCCGTGCTGTACGCACAGTACATGCTCAGTGCTCCTGTTTCTAGCTACTCGTGGGAAGCCCCAGACATCTCTTACACTATCACGTTAGGGAAACAGTTGCAATCCCACAGCAAAATGCCGAGACCTGAACTCACCTGAAAACAGAGCACAGGCAAAGTATGGAGGGGGGAGTTCTCTGGAGGTTGTGAAACATAGAATTGGACACAGAAAAGGCATCCTGCACAAGCGATATGGGATAGAAAAACTGAGGAAGAGCACTTCTGAGGTTCATCTTTGCCCATCAAATTTCAAAGCTGATGTTCACTTCAGTTACTCCTGTGGTGCAGGGAAGTGTTACATGCTCTCTGTGAATAAACAGAGTAGCAGCATAGAAAATGAGCTTTCTGACGTCATTTTCTCATCTTTATGGGGAGAGTTCTCAGGTCACTTAAAGAGTAACACGAGTACACCCCGGTGCGTGCTCCTTACATTCACACCCAGACAAGAACACTTGAGACGTGGTTCAGGTGACGTGCTGCTGCCTTCACCAGGAACCGCACCAGCAGCTAGAGTGTGCCGGGTGATGCCGAGGGTTAAGTCAGCGTCCTGTACCCTGTCCCATGAGATGGTGTCTCAACTCCACCGGTGCTGTGCCAGGTCCATAGGCAGGACAGCCTGCCCACAGCGTCCCCAGCCCAGCAGTGCCAGTTCCCATCCATCACCCACCTGCCGAGCCGAACGAGTGCCGCAAAGGGCAGGGATTGTTTCCTGTCCGAGAGTGATGTCTCTTTATTTTATTAAAAAAAAAACAACAAAACGATCTGAGCCTCTTCTGGTTATCTTCTTAGCGACAAACTGAGATAGGATAGCTCAGGGAGAGCAGTGGTGGAAGTCACAAGCTTTGCCTTCATGTCACACAGGCAATTAAACTTTCTCCCTCATCTACCACTCAATTTCCCTCAGTCCAAAGACACTGGGGCCCTTGATTGCACTTTAGTGAAGGTGAGACATCCATCTCACCTGACACTGCTCAATAAGGAGAGGTTCCAGGGGCTTCACAAGGAAAAAGACACCACCAGACATAGCTTACTGAAAACAATGCAAGCAAAGCAGAGGAGAAAGGGAGATGATAGTACCTGTGCTTTTCTTACAGCAAGGTGCATGTGTTTGTCTTACAGCAGCATTGGCCTCCTGAGCTTTATTTTCTGTTTTGTTCTCTTTCACTTCTCACATTTGTGTTTGCAGAAAACATCCTACAGGTGCTATGTGTAAATAAGTCACCTGTTGAAGTGTTTCCTCACCAGATAAGCCTTCTTGTCCCAAGTGGAACATGCCAGATGCCCCCAAGCCCCATGCCATGCCCTCTGCTGCCTCACCCCCCGGTGATGCATTTAACTGTGCCGCCTGTTGGAGCCGCACAGCAGGGTCTGCACTGCACAGCCTGTGTTCACATTTGCTGAGCATTGAGTGGTAAGTACAGAAGGGACCCAACATGATCCATGGAGGCGTCCACCTTCCACCACCTGGAACCACCCAGGCCCTGCCTGGGACCCTCCTCCTACCTGAGCTAGATCAGCTGCAGGCCTGCCCCAGCTCCGCAGCAGAGATGCTCCCTTCGCCCAGCAAGGCTCTACAGTTCATTGCCGCTGGTGTCAATTTGGGTTCAGACCAAGTCTCTGCTTCCTAGTTTGGCACCCAGAGGAGCTGTTTGCTGCGGGTGTCCCAGTCACTGAAACTCTAGCAGCGGGGCCCAGTGATGGCTCCACGGGCTCCTCTTTGTCCCCTGCTGTGCAAAAACATCTGATTCCCCGGAGCCTGGTCCCTGGTGACTCAGACGCTTCAGAGGCAGCGCAGCGAGCGCATCAGCTGCTGCAGAGAAGCCCTGACAGACACGCCAGCGAGAGGAACAGCCAAGAAGAGCCGAGGCACAGCCAGAGGCTCCCAACATGAGACGGCATTTATTTTTAGAGTGCCGTAGCGCTAAGGCTATGGCATGAGCCACTTCCCTCTCGTCATTCTGACGCCATCACCTGACGCCCACGCACCCGCTAAGTGGGTTATCGCAGCCCATCAGGCTCCCAGGGAGAAGGGAAGAAAGCAAAAAGGTCACTTCTCTCCTCGTGCCAATAAGCAGCAGAATGCATCCAGCACTGCGGTATTTATTAATGGACTGTGGTTTAAAGTGCTGAAGGTGTCTTGCGCAAGACATCATCTCTCCTGCCGCTCAGAGCTCTGGGACCAGCTATAAATCACCGTCCTTCCAAATCCATGACGAATCCCAGAGCTACAGCACTTACAGAGGGCTTCCCTCTGTCTGAGCTGATAAACCATTTTCTGTATCCTTGATTTTCCCCTGACCTGTCACAGTATCCTTTCCTCTCTCCTAGACGTTGCTAAAATCACTGTGATACCAGCTCCCATCCCTCTTCCCAGCTGCCTTCTGTCATTTTAATTTTCCCACCTGACATATCAAAATTCACACTTGTCTGAGATGTTTACGTGTCCTTTGTGCCACAGTATTTAAAGGGACTCTCAACTGAGGTTATCCTCATCTAACACAGGGAGGCAGTGAAAGCTCCCCCTCGCCCCTGCCAGTGAGAGATGAGCAATGTGCTTAACACAACAGAGACCCCTCCAGCCCTTCACACCTCAGGGTCACACTTTTCCCTCCTTTCCTATCTGAGCCAATTCACTGATGCACAGACTTTGCTCCTCCCCAGTAACTACCCTGCGTGTCCTTCCAGCACAGAGCTCCTCGCTGGGAAGTTTCTATTGCACTTCTTCTGCACATTTTCCTTCCTTCAACTTGCTTTTAAAAATTTCTGGCACCAGCAAGGCGCTTACTGAAGTAGCACATCTCTGCTCTTCATCTGCCCAGCCATCTGCTTGAGCGAGCGTGGGGCAGGGGGTGTTTCTGCAGAGATTTGTAGTCTGAAGGCCAGAAGGAACTGGCATGATCTAGATCAGCTGCATAATAGATGCCGTAGACAACCAGGCAGCAGTTCCCACAGCAAGTCCTTCATCATTCAGTGCAATATTCCTAACCAGTGAAGACTCAACCTTCCTGCTTTTTTATTTTTTTTTTCTTTCTTTTTTTTAAGTAGCATTAATTTGGGGTTTTTTTTTGTTTGTTTTTGTACTATCAAAATATGCAACTTTACAGGGAGAGAGGACAGTTGAAGTTTAGAAATCTTAATGACCAGATTTGGGAAGACTCTGAAGTTTCAAGGGAACAGCAGTTATTCAGGTGACATCTATACAAAGCCCTAACACTTTAAAGATTGCTAAGCTTAATTAGAAAATAATTCTATCCCTTAAAAAGTGTTGAAATTCCTAAATGCTTTGTTCCAGCAAATACCGATACCCATCTCGTCAGGGAGAGCTACCAGAGCCAGGAGCTGTGCTGAAGCCAATCCCTTGCATAAACCCAGAGCAGCGTAATGGGAACCTCCTACCCACGCCAGCCCAAACACTACTGGGAGAAGCTCTAACACCACCGGCTGCAGCAGCACGACCGCCACCTCACCATCTACCCATGGCTCACAAGCCCTTCAGGTGCCAGGACTAAGGTTACCCCAAATCGCTCTCCGCAGCTCCCGATCTTAGGTAGCTGTACAGCCACGAGCACAGATCCAGCTTTGTTCCCGGCCGCCACAATGCCATCATTTCAGCTCACCTAACCTGGAAACATGATCACCCTTCCTTAGCCTCAGGAGGCTGAAGAACCTAAACGACCCTAACCTCGACGGAGTTCTGCTGTGCTCTAGTCCCAGCCAAGGAGTACACCACAGCACCAGGGTATTTTCCCAATCCTAGCTCCACTAGGTGTCCTTTATGTCTCCATTTTAATCCTGCCTGCCAGTAACCCTGTCAGACGCCGAGAAAACTAAAACTTTCTCACCCCACAGTCATAACCCGTAGACTGTTATTTGGCCGCAGCAGTAAGCTAGCTCTTACTAGCTGAAGTCAGATCTCCCAGCAAGTCTTCTTGAAAGATTAATTAACAGTGCACATCACAAAAAATGACATTAGCCCGGAGAGGTCTGGAAATTCCCTCCTTGGTGCCAGAAAATACCCAAAGCTGAAGCCCAGCAGCACGGGTCTAAGCTCTACTTCAGAGCCTGAGGTGGGGTTGTGGGAGAGATTTAATCAGTCACTTGTCTCCCTAAATAAAAGGGCAAGAGAAGCTAATACATGCAAACTGATTAAAAACAGGGATGAAAGTATTAATTTTCTTTGTATTTACAAAAACAGGCTTTTGGTCAAAGAATCAGTGCTTTCTTCTTGAACTATCACTGAAGCCTCCTCAGTACAAGCTAAGTTACTCTAACAAAAGGCCGCATGATACATGCTGTTCGTTTAGATATCTACACGAGAACATACTGCAGGCAGCTCTGAAGTGCTTCATAAAATGACTTTTTGTATCACTAACGACAAATGGCTTCGGCATCTCTCTGGGTGGAACTTGACTTCTTTCTTACAGTTCACTTGGTTCTCCCACAGAGAAGAAGACTGAGAAGAAACATGTAGAGCTCTCCACTGCCAGCCGGTGGGAGAGGGCTGGCGTGCCAGGCTGCTACGCAATTTGTGTCCAAGAATATTTGTGTAATTGGACTATCTCTTAAATACTGTAGAATATAAAGAAGATACAACAAATCTTTATCTGGAGTTTTTCTTGCTCAGTAAAAAACACACTGCCCATGGTGAAAGAGAATTCACACTGATGATTTAGTATTTAATGCCACATTTTAAGAACCAATACAGTCTAAACAGCATTGCAATTCGTTAGCTCTGGCAAATACATTTTTTTAAAGGATGGACTTAAATAAAAGTAGAGTGCTTGAGACACGCTGAGTTGATTTGCCAACATCAGTGGCTACTTCTTTTGAAAGACGCTCTCCTAAAACTGCTTTATCTCCAGACCTCTAGTCTTAGACTCACAGTTACCACCAGGGAACAGGTGATGTGCTTTTAACCGACCCCGTGTGTGCTCTTGTCTCTATCAAAGATGAGTTTGAGTCAGCTCAGCCCTCTTTTGCACAGTCCTAGACCAGTGCTGAGAGCAAGAAACAGCAGATGCATCCAGATGATTTCCTTTGAACAGAGAAGCTGAGCCACATCCAAATGACTAAGTTCAGATAAATTGAGTCATCAGATGCCCACTTAAGACAAATTAGTTTAGAATGGCTACGCTGCATTTGTCAATGGTTTAATGCACCAGAAATGTATTTAAGACAGGGCTAATTTCCTAGACCGCGAAGAAGAACACTTTGAGAAAGCAACTGCTCCATCTAGCAAAGTATTTGCAGATGCAGTCAAAAAGGCAGTTGGAATATTAGTTTACTACAATACATCTTTGGCCAAGTGTCACTCTTAAGGTTGAAGAGATACAGCCTTTGGTTTTTATAATACATGCAGCTGAAATAAGCGCCAAAACACGGAAGGCATCATAAATCATGTTGTGCAAGTTCTCTGCTTTGTCTCTTTGACCAGATTAAATAGCAGCTGAAATGCAAACCAACACTACTACTACCTATAAAATAGATTTTAAATTCCTAACAGTGAAGGCTTCTCTTAGTTCAATGTCAGCAAAGCATCACACTTAAGCCAGCTCCGTCTGGGAGAGACATCCAAAGCCACGCACCCGTTTTTGCCGAAGGCAGGGCCAGCAGGGACCGGCTGGTGGGGCAGCAGGTCAGCACGACCGGCCAGCCTGTGCAGTCTCCCTCCATTGCTGGCCACAGCACCCTGCTGCTGCTGGCACACAGAGGTGTGTGGTGCATTGAAACCCTCCTGCTTGCAGCAAGAGGAGAAAAAAAGCCTTATTCTTCAGGATTCTGATTTTCTTCAGCTTTTCCCCGTCTGTTCTTTGCTGCTGCTCATGCCTGGTTCAGACTCCTTCCCTGTGTTCCAGAGGAGCAGGGAGAAGAGCCAGGATGGCTGGCTGAAGGAGGATAGTGGAAGAAGCTGGGAGCAGGGCAAAGACAGGACAACACTAGAACTAGATTGCTTGGGAAGCTACTTCCCATTGTAGAAACAAAATAAATACAACTATTCTGTCTGGCATGGAGGGACAGAAGCAAAGCAATAGACTCATTCTCTCAAGGCCCTTTTCTAGACTTTTGTTCCTTGTTACACTGAGATAGCCATCCACACTTGCAAAAATGTACTGTCTTACAACAGCAGCTACTGAGAATAAGAAAAACCCCAAACACCAAGTACTCATCAACTCTGAGAAGTAGTAATCAAGGTTATAAGCAGCCACTATGACTTGCTTCAGAGTACCAGGTGCTACACAACCTCTTAAAAGAAGCAGACAAGAAATTTTCTAGGTCTGCAGTTATGCAAAGGCACAAGAGGACCACAGTTATCCTCCTTTTGGGGGAAAAGTGATGGAAGGTAGAGTGCAGCTAGAGTCTGGCTTTGGGCCCCTGATAAAAGAAAACCATCAGCTCAAGTACTCGCCCTGGGCAGAGTCTAAGGGAACCGGGTCTGGTCAGCCTGGAGATGAGATAGTTTGGGGAAACTTATTTGCAGTCCCCCTACACCTACAGGGAGCTACTAAGGAGACAGAGCTGGACTCTGTACAGCAGACAGAGGGAGGATGAGAGGCAACAGGCACAAGGGTTTAAGGAAAAACTGCTTCCCCCTAAGGACAGTTCGATATTGAAGCAGATTGCTCAGTGAGGTTGTGCAGCCTTCATCCTTGGAGGTTTTCAGGATCCATGCTCTGAGAAACCTGCTCTGATCCTCCTTGAAGCAAGATGTTGGACCAGAGAGATCATAAGATCCCTTCATAAAAGAATGATTCTATGTTTCTACAGCTTTTACTAAATCTGCCTGTAGGAAAAGAATAGCAAATCCAAAACCATGCTGTGAGTTGCAGCCTCTTCCAAATAAAGACTATCAATTAATTGTCATTCAGGCCCCTAAAAATGTGCTATGTATTTTAATATTAATAAATAATTGTATCACAGGATCATTTTTATATACAAAATTGTGTTCATAGATCAAGACACCCAGCTACAGGTGCCTATACAAGCTGTGTATGTGCTTGTCCTTGTATTTCAGCGGAGTCTGAAAAGCTACTCAAGCAGATCGAGATGCAGGGTCAAAATTCAGCTGATCAAGATGCAGATGAACAGCTCTTCAGGCTCCACTGCCTATTGATCCAATCTTTGTGGCCTAACCAGACAATTCAATTTATGTACATCTGCAAGCTGAGTCCCAATCGCTGCCTAGTAGTTCATAACTTAATTTCTGTGTATCATATGAACATTCCTTGCTCTTTTCTGCTGTATTAGCAGATACAGCCTAACACAATCTCCCATTTAACTGCTTATGGGGTAATCCTAGTGTCGTTTCTGTGGGAGTTTTTACCATGCTGAGCTCAGTCCGATGTGGCAGCTCTGGGTACGGGATGGAAAGACATTCCAAGCAGCAGAAGAGACCAACAGAACTTATTTTATATATATATATATATCGATGGAGAAACATCTTGCAGTCATGGTGCTCATGTCTCCACAGAGCATGAGAAGCCCCCACAGCCACCTGGCCGAGCCTGCCATTGCAAAGCACGTAATTTCTGCTGCACTCCGCTTTATTTCTGTTTACTAGACAGTATCTTCTATTTATTTTTAAACCACTAGTTCTTATAGAAATGGAATCAAGCCAAAAAACATTTAGATGTCCCTGGAAATGCTGCCAAACACCTAAAGGTGATTGTGGAGTGCTCTACCAGTGCTGCTGAATCATCAGGATTGCCCACAGCTGATGACCCACAGACAAACATGTCCCAACTCAGGATATGCTCGGAGAACTTGGAAGGCACATGGAGATCCCCATCTGCATGCAAGTACCACATTGCACTGGCAAGACCCTGTGACGGCTACACATGCTTATTTGGTAGTGACAGTGGCAGGTCCGTTTGCTGCCATAATCCACCGGCATTTCGCGTCAGTCCTTGGCCCTGCCTATCCAGGGCACTGCTTTATGTTACCTTTGTTCCTAAAAGGGTAATAACGGCAAATGTTGTCAAATGGTCACCAGTCAGAACTTGAACTAGTTACCCAAGTAACTCAGCTTCTCTTTTGACATGCATGTAGAAGAGCTAGACAGAATTTGGGGAAATATTGGAAAATGTTACCATTTTCTGTAGTAACTTAAGTTATTATTCAAATTTGGTCATTCAATTGAGATGCTTTAAAACAAGCTATTAGTTTGCCCTTTAGAAGATTCCACTTTTATCATACACTTGTCGATGGATTTGTGTCACAGAGGCACCCACAAAACAAACAGGAGACACTATCCAAAATGGGGGTTTATCGCAACCAGGGCTGCCAGCCCTCCTTTTGACTAAACACAGGTTCGGATGTCTGTCAGGAGTTAACTACTACACAACAAATTCCTAAAGTTAAAGGAACGACAAACCCAAATGGGCAATTCCTCACTCATAAAAGGGGAAATCTCCAACCCCAGAATGCCCACTACCTATAACAGACACTCTCTGTTAACTCCCCTCCCAAAAGAGGAAGAGAAAAGTGAGAAAGGAGAGACTTATCAATTAGAAAAGGAATCTAGAACAGCTTTAATGAAAATAATGAGAAGAATAAAATGGAATACATACATGTATATACAAGACCTGTATCAAACCCAAATCCCCCTGATGGCAAGTGCGTCATCATCACCGCTGATGTTGTGGAGCAGACACCGGGAAAGTCCCAGACAGGACCCAGCACCATATGGGAATTGTGTTCAGGAGCTGGATTCCGGTACTGAATTCAGGAACAATCTGACCAGGATTGAAGGCAGAACGAAGAGAGTCTTCCTTGGATTCCAGCCATTGAAGGAATGAGGAAGAATCTGAGCAAGGGCCCAGAGCAAGAGCTCCCGAGTTGAGAGCAACCGAGCAAGAGCCCCCAGCGGCTGAATATGGCATCTATGGGATGGAACACCCCGTCGGTCAGTTTAAGGGCATCAGTCTGTCCTGCAGGTGCGGCTTTTACTTTTTGCACCCCCCAATGTGGCACACAAGATCCAGCAGTGACCTTGCTCTGCAAACCAGTCCCTGGTACTAACTCTAAACATTATTATCACTGCTAGAAGGCGACACTGCCTGTGAAAACAGACTGTTAATTAACTAACTGCACTTTCTGAAAAGGGACTGAGTTGACAAGTCAAAGCACTGAACAGAGTTGTTCTGTTCTA
>VWZK01019582.1:0-27380 GCA_013396935.1 Baryphthengus martii
CCCGCCGCTTCCCGCCCCCTTAACCCTCGGCCTCCCGCCGCTTCCCCTCCCAGCAGCAGGTTCCCGCACTCCCTCCACCGACGCCCCGCCTCCGAAGAATCCGGGTTTGCCAGCACCATATCCACAAAAAAAAAAAATTAAAAAAATCAGGATGTGGCGTCTTCCACCCCCCTCAAATCCAGGTTCCAGAATTGCCTCAGAACAGGCCCCAACAGCCCTCTCTCAAATCAAGGTCTGACATCTACCCAAGTCAGGGTCCGATGTTCTCTCCCAAAAATGAAGCTCTGGTATCCCCCACAATCGGTGTATCTCGAGTTGGAAGAGACCCATAGGGATCACTGAGTGCAACTCCCTGCTCCTCATAGGAGTACTTACAACTAAACCTTCTGATTAAGAACACGGCCTAGATGCTCCTGGAACTCTGGTAGGCCTGGTGACATGACTGTCTCCCTGGGGAGCCTGTTCCAGTGACTGAGCACCCTCTCCAGCAGGAACCTTTTCCTAATGTCCAACCTGAAGTGGGCTCCTCCTGCAAAGCCCCATGAGAAGGATCGGGCAACAGCCTGCGATGGGATGCCCGCCCCTGTGGCTTTGACACAGTCCCACTGGCAGTGGGCACAGATGTTGCCACAGGTTCATAGGGAGGACCCAAGTCCGTGCCCAATCTCCACGCACTCACTCGGCCACCAGACCTGCTTAACCTCACCAGAGATCCCCTTGTGCAAAACCATTTCCTTCATCCTGCTGCTCCTCTTAAGACTTGGAAACCCAAACCCAGTTCACTTCATGCACTGAAACTCCACCATGATGTGGTCACCCAGCTGCACAGAGACCAAGCTCCCAGGGTAGGAAGTTCCATCTGCAGATGTGTTGATCCAAATCAGCTCTCTAACACACCCTGTTGGTTATGATCCAGCATTACCATTTCCCCCCCCTACACCATGGCCAGCTTCTCCCCCAAGGAATGTTTCCTCCCCGCACACCTTCACAAGACTCAGAAGACATACAGGCTGCAGAAGACTGAGATAAAGCAGAGGAACCCACTCCACACAATTATCCTCCATGGAAAAGGGAGTGCAATGGGAAGAACCTGCAACCAATCAAAATCAACCCCAGGGCCATCGACTCCTACTGCAGGGGGTTTTCTATCCCTTACAACCCAACAAGTCATGGAGGATCTGTGAACTACAGACTTCTGCGTGTTCTTTGGAACTAAGTATGGCTTTCGGAGAAAGCTTTTGGTATGTTAATAAAGTTGCAAGCTCAGATGATCTGCCTCTTTCAACACAAAGTACCTTGGCATAGTGTAGGGAAGCAGCAAAATGGTTGCCTCAAGTTTCATGGCTGCAGGAACCACCCAAAGGTCTGTTTCAGTTCCCTCTAGACAGGGTCAGCACTTGGAAAACCAACCTTGCCACTCTGTATTGTCACACTTTTCCTGAAATTCATATTTCAACAAGAAAAAAAATATTAAAAAATTCAACATAACATTCCAGAGAGCATTTCCCAAATCCTTGGCTTTTTGTTCCTCTTGTTGGGATTCTCCTGAGGAGCAAGAACATCTAATGGACAGAAGGAACATAGAGACTAACTCTCTCACTCTCCAAATCCTACCACATATGTTCAAAGCGGAGCCGACGTGGAGCAGCCCTACATTTTTATGAGCAGTGTGTTTCCTCATGACCCACATTCTCTCCAACGCACAGCTGAAAGAGAAGTCATCTCCACAAGGCAGGCAGGAAACCGAAGCTGGGTTAAATAGTGGAAAAAAAAAACCAAACCAGATCTGCAAGTATGTCAGTGAATAAATTAGTCAATTCAGCAAGGGGCCATTCTATTCATTATTTGTGAAGACTTGTAAGATCATTAGTGTTCTTTAATAGGGTGGCCAATTACAAATGTGCCTGGCACTAATGCACAAAGTGCGTTATTATAGATCCAGCCACGCAGTCCAAAAGCAGGAAATATCCCCCTCCGCAAAAAGGCCAACAACAAACAGAGGAAGCAATTTTCAATTAACAAATTTGAGATTACTTCTAGTCTGCGAGCCCTAAAGAAGAATCTAAATTCATCGCACTCCTCTCTGCCTAATTAGTTGGTCATTTGCAGTGTCAGGCAGCAGCACGGCTTTGGGTATCGTCTAGCTCCAAGACCACCGTAAAAACAGGAGTGGGCCAAAGGAGAGGATGGGATTTTGTCCTTCCCAAGCCATGGATGGGTTGAGGAAAGACATGGTGTGCTTGTAGATGCTGTCAGAGCTTGTTGCTTCCCTTGGAAGGGAGGTGGAACCTCAGAGACAAGCAAGACCTTGTGAGCAGTGACACCAAGGATGGTCTCCTTACATGAAGGGAGCAGTCCATACAAGGTATAAAAGGTCTGAAGCTGTAGATGAAGACCCACTCTAGCCTCACCTCTTCACCATGGAGTCTTAGGGCATCTCTAACTCCTTCTCTGCAGATAAAATTTCATGGGTTAGCAAGTTGCAGTTGAGCATTCAGAAGCAGCACGGCTGCTTGGAGAGGGCTTTGCCTTGGGTGGCAGGAGTCTGAGACCTCAAGCACACAGCTTCCCACTTGCCTCCCCAGTTTGCACAATGCCTGGTGAGCTCCATCCTGAGAGGAGTAACAATCTCTGGGGAACAACTGAAACATAAACCCTGACTGAGCTCCCATGTCCTACCACAAAGTCCACAGCAGAGAATTTTGAAGATGAAGTCCTTGTGCTGATACTTCTTCCAGGGGGTGGAAGAAAAGTTACAACCGCTAACACCACATGGATTAATGAGGTGTATAAAAGACAGGCTGGGAATGTGCTTTGATCTAATCCAAGGATGTTATGATTCCACAAACAAACAGAATTACTGAGTCAGTTCTTTGGTTTCAACACTTCTGATGGCTTTAAAACTCGCATAGCGCAGCAGAGAACTTAGGCCCTGAAGGTACGATGAAATCTATCGAGCTATGTTAAGATACAGAAAGTCCCTGCTCTGTCCCCTGGCAATTTTTGAAATGTAGTAAGAATTGACTGGTGTGAAATATGTAGAATGACTCCAGGGATATATGGCTGTTTGAAACGCTGAACTGGAGCCCTTTCTCCATGCCTGGTGGTTTGCATGAACCCACAGCCTGGGATTTGTCACTCGCGGCTTTCTTCCCGAGTTATTTTCAAGACCTAAAGCAAACAGCTTTATCTTCCCTTGTACAGGAGGCTACACCATCCCACCAGAACTAACTTGCCAAGAGAAAAGACGTGGACAGCTTGAAGACTGCAGGAAGACTGACCCAATGTCCACCTATCTCCCTCCCTACCTCCGGCTGCTCCTCGCTTCTCTCCACTCCATTTTCTCTGAGCAGCAAACAGCGCCCAGGACCCTGTGTTTATAGATTAGACACATACCTTCACTGCTTGGCCAACAGTGGATTCTTTCCAACACACACCAAGCCACGATGGGGTTTCAAACCAGGAGCCCTGACCCAAGAGAAGTTGATTCATACAAGAAACTCATCCTGGAAGATGACGCTTCCCCAGCGTTAAGGTTTGAACACATAGGGGGGGGAACACTGTGAGAAATAAATTCTTGCCCATGAATGGAGCAATCTGCAGATTTCCAGAGGAAAAGATGAGCTTGACAAGAGGACGCACACTCCTGGCTAGAACATAAGGCAACGCTCAGCAAGGGCTTCACCGTTTGGGATGGGGAGGTTTGGACACAGCTGCAGAGAACTCGTAGGGTGGTGGAGAGGGAATCGGTCAGAAGAGTGCTCAGTAAAGTAAACTGAAGGGAGCTCGCTTTCTCCTGCTGTCATTTGAGCCGTAAGAAAATGGTGAGAGACAGAAATTGGCTGAATAAGCTCTAATTAAATTGAAGACTCAGGCCCTGTTTATGGGATTGAGGAAAGGACTAAAAGCACATTATAAATCTGGAGTTGTCAAGGACACGAGGTTAAGAGCAGGTGCGGTAGCGTTATCTCACTGAAAAAAATCTCTGAAGAGACCTGGAAATCTCTTTCCTGAAGCTACTCTTGACTTGGCCTGAGCCTCCTGCTGTCCTTGGGGCTGTGGCAACCAAGACCAGAGACTAAAACACTGGTGCAGAAAGACCATCTCAGCAGTGAGAGGGCTTCAAACTGGGCAGTGGGCAAAGAAGAAAGGCCTTTCTTGGCTCTCAGTTTCAGCCACGGTATCACCACAGATTTTTCAATTTTTTTTTTACCTGCCTGAAAGAGAGGTACACCAGATGCTTGTGCAGTTTCAATCAAATCTGACATTCATCAGCCCAGGCACCTCGTGACCACTCTACTCCTGCCCCACTCAACCTCCTCCAGACCCTTCCCCTGGCGAAGTCCCCACTGCCCAGGTCTCCTTCCCCACCCTTACCCTACACCCTTCCTCCCTTAGCCTCCAGCTCTGGCTCTTGCCCAAGCCTCCTTTGAGACCACGTACAAATCCCTTTCTTCATTTATGTTGTTACCTTGAAAGTATTTTTAGCCCATGACCACATTGCCCCTGAGCCTTCCTTTTCCCAGAGTCTGTAAATTTAGCTTAGTCATTCCCCATGTCTCCCAGGGCTCACTTTCTTCCTCCCAGCCTCCTTGGTTTGCTGCCTCCTCCTACACCCACAAGGAGTAGAGCCGTACATCTCAAATTGCCATCACCTCGGTACTCTTAGACCTCATCCCCAGAGACAAGGCTGCTCCAAGCCCTTCTCCCCCCACCCCTAAAGTCACCATGAGCTCCCTGAGGCTGGCTCCATAGAGATGTGGATTGATTTAGAAGACTTTTGATCAGCAACCCCCTCCAAGTCTCTCCAAACCAGTGCTCTGGTCTTTCCAACATGCAGCTTTATAGCAATAGAACTAACCTGCTTTTGAATGAGACCTCTTCCAGCCTTGCCAGGTCCCAAGAAGCTTGGTGTCCAGTTCAGAACTGACTCTGCTCCCAGGAAAGCACTTCCCAAAACCATAACTGTATTCTGGCTGGGACCAATCCCACAAAGCCCATCAGGTGCTTTGTTCCCATTCAAGCACCTGCCTCCCACCAACTTCAAAGTTGAATTGAAACCAGCATGAATATTTAGGGACTGGAGGCTGGTATCTGGAGAGAAGAAGAAGAAAAAAAAAGAAAATCCCATCCTGGAATGGCTAAAAGCTCTGACACATCTTAGCTGAGAGATGAAGAGGATGGTGGGTTGCTCTGTGCTTTATTCTGCTGTAGAAGGGGTGTGGGGGGGAACCACCTAAAATTAATTAGTCTTCAAATAGTCCCAGGTGTCCAGGGTTAGGAGGGAGGGAATTTTCCAGAGCTGGGTTCTATTCCAGCTGGTTGCTGAGGGGCTAACAGGGTTTGGGGGTAGTTCAGGAGATGCTGGTGCAGGAGGAGCAGGACAGGGGAGAGATGGCCCCTGTGGCTTTAGAGGTGCAACAGCCCCAGATCTGCACGCAGGAACAATTTCTTTACTTCTTTACTGCAAACTTTTTTTTTCTGGTTTTGGGTTGTTGGTTTGGTTTTTTTCTTTATGAAATATTGAAATCCCCAGGTTTGGCAAGTGAGACAACCAAACCTCAACCACTAACGTACTGAAAGGCTTTGAGGCTAATTACTTCATCTCCTTCTTATTGAAAGAGAGATTAAAATAACCTTCTAAATGTAAAAATCTGCTTTCCAATTTTTTTTTTTCTTTTCAAAAATATTAGAGGGAAGACTAAGTTTTGGGTTTAATAAAGAGGGTTGCTGATCCATATTTCAGGTTAAAAAATGCAAATATTCTGGTGGAAAACTTCCAGGCAGCCCTGACTTTTCCTACATTCCTGCCTCTCTCCCAGCACCCAATGGGTCTGTCCTACGCAAAGAAAAACTCTTGAACTGAATTCACAATTTCTCTGCATCGGGAGCTTTTGCTGCAGCCTTGCTTCAATCTTTCAGCCTGGATACTGGGGAAATCATGAGAACATGAAGGGACAGGGGTTTATCATTTATTTATCTTGAACCTGAGGTCCTCAGGCAAGCTGGTGTATGTGCATCTGCCTCTCCCTTCCCTCCTTCAATAACTGCAGAGCTTAATCTTGATTTGTTAGAAGTAGGGGAGGCACTCCAGATTTCTGCAGGTGAAAATGTGTGAGCAGAGAGAGGACAGAAACCCTGAAATCCCCCCACTGAGGGAGCCAGTGATGCACACACACAACTGCCTCGGGCATCAGACAACCTACCGGTGACTATTCCAAACACAAATCCAAAGGAAATCAGCCCCTATCCCTGGCTCTGCTGCTCGCGAAACCGGTGCTTCGTGGGCTGCTTTTGGATGCCGTGTGGGGAGCGCTGGAGAGGCAGCAGGTCTCTGCTGAACAGCTGGCTATGGAAGAAGGCGGGCAGGACCACGCCGGAGGGGCAGATTCCCTCCGGGAGAAGCCGATGCTGCGTCTGCAGGATGACATTTCCTCCCTTCCAGCCTGATTTTTATGCAGCCTCTGTTTTGTTCTTGCAAATCCGTCTTGCTCGCGGTGGTCCGAAGGATGTTTCTGTCCCCTGGGCATCCAGACGCTCTGGCTGCGCCCGCAAAACTTCTCATTCAGCATCTCTGTGTCCTGGCCTGTGCGTGCAGGCAGCGGGCAGAGCAAGGGAGGGCGAGTTTAAAAATGAGCTGTGTTTGTATCCTGACGGCGAACCGGCAGCGGCTCAGCTGCCTGGGCCACCCTGCCACAGGGACTTCACCTCCACCTGAAGATGTGGTCGGCCTCAGCCACCCCTCCCTGCTCTCCCCCTCTCCCACACGTTTCCTACGGTCCCCGCGGAGATCTGTGGCCGGAGATATCCTCAGACACCAAAGCATATTGACCTGCAGCGGCACGCTGCCCTCCCAGCAGTCACTGTGATGGGCACCACACAGAGCAGCCAAGATGCCAGCACAGCTCCCTTAACCATGGCTGCATCCCGCCTGGCATGGGCTGCCCTCGCTTGCCACCGTGAGGTCCTTCAGGTCAGTGCTGGAGGAGAAGGTCACGCTGTGTCCTTGGAGCTGGTGCCTCACAATCATCGTGAGACCGCGTCTGGAATATTATGTCCGGTTCTGGGCCCCTCAGTTCCAGAAGGAGAGGGAACTGCTGGAAAGAACCCAGTTCAGAGCCACAAAGATGATTAAGGGAGCGGAACATCTCCCCGCTGGGGAGAGGCTGAGGGAGCTGGGGCTCTTTAGCGTGGAGAAGAGGAGACTGAGGGGTGACCTCAGGAATGTTTATAAATATGGGAAGGGGGAGTGTCAGGAGGACAGAGCCAGGCTCTTCTCAAGGTTGTCCAATGATAGGACAAAGAGCAATGGGTGCAAGCTGGAGGGTCCAGGTAAAAATAAGGAAAAACTTTTTCGTGATGAGGGTGACAGAGCCTGGAACAGGCTGCCCAGAGGGGTTGTGGAGTCTCCTTCTCTGCAGATGTTGAAAACCCACCTGGGTGCGTTCCTATGTGACCTAACCTAGGTGATCCTGCTCTGGCAGGGGGGTTGGCCTAGATGATATTTCAAGGTCCCTTCCAGCCCCTGACATTCTGTGATTCTGTGACTCTGTGATGTGTGATCAGTGGCAGGGGTTGGCACAGGCAATAAACCACCCCCACCCCCATCCTCCAAATCCACCCCAAAAACCAAAACACAGGCTCAGAAACCTGCAGCCTTCACTCAGTAACTGCTCTTAAATCCATGAGGTGAGACTTGGGGATCATCCTCCCCTCCTTCCCCTTTCTGGCAACCTCATCCGAAAGATGAGGCCACATCCAGCCTCATCACTCCTAAGTGCTGGGCAGGCAGGCAGGCGCTCGCTGCGTCTGGCCACGATTGCCGAAAGCATTTAGCGGGTAGAAAGCAGGAAAATCCTGCCAGGCAAAAGGGTGATTGGAAACCATTCCGAGTAGGCAAAACCAGAGCATCTGAAAATTCGCAGGCAGCCTGACACATGGAAGGAGTATTTGTGAACGGAGCTGGAGTGAGTTATTTGAGGATGCTGCAGTATTGCTACGTAGCTGTGGCTACATGATACCCCAGCATTCGGAGGCAGGAGGGGGTTAGGAGGGGGAGTCTGGCCGGGATCTCAGCCCTGGGCTGTGTTACAGCTCAGGTTTCTCCTTCAGATCAGCAATATTTTTTTTGCACAGGAGTGAAGGCAGAAGCCAAGAGGAGGATGAGACAAGGTGCATTGTCCCTGGCCAGAACCGCCGCTTTGTGCTCCCCTGGCTGCGAACGCCCCTCGAGGTCGCACCGAAAATGTGGGTCTCAAGCTGGGGGGAGTGCAGAGGGAGGTGGTTAAAGGAAATGTGTAAAAAATACCCAAGACTGATCTTTGACTTGTTCCAAAAAGCTGAGGGAGGGCCTGGCTTGCTGCCCTCCTCCCTAAATTTGTACCTCTCCGGAGCAGGATTTGGCCAAGAGTGGCTAATGCATTTTGTGGAAACAAAATGAAGAGAGGAGACCCACCCAGGCATGGGAGGTTCTCCTCTACCCTGAATCAGCCTTTTCTCCCTGTTTCTGATCTGGCTCATCTTCTGTTTCCCGAGATTTGCTCTGTGGGCTTTGTGACACCAGCACAGAAAGCCCGACCTCAGTGTGAAAAGCCCAAGGAGAGCAAAGCTCCTGCCTGCAGCTCTTCTTAGCCCTACTGGGAGACCCAACCCCATCTCCTCAGACCTGGGTGCTCAGCACCATGTGGATCTGCTCTGGGAAAGCAGCCGAGCCCAGCAACATGGGCTGGGGAGCAGAGCAGCGGTGATTTATGTCCATGCTGAACGGAGAGCTTCCCACCAACATTGTAGCTTTGCAAGGTGAGAGATGCTGCGAAACTGCCCGTGGAGAAGTCAAGCAACTGCTGTTGGAACATAGGCCCCAGGCAAAGGTAGCGGTCAGTGATGAACTCGTGTAGTCATGGACTTCATGCTGCGTCTGCATCGCTTCCATCTCTACCATAGATGATTCAGCATCTCCATCACCGGCCAGGGATGGCAGGACCCGCTTGAGTGACGTCCTGTGGTCATGCTGTTGTTCAGGTGACTGGAGTGCACTGTGGGCTCCTCAGCAGTCAGCAGCATCGGCTTCCGAGGTCGCAGGAAAGGGACAGAAGGTCAGCAGATCTCCGCTTGGTCTTCCTCTCCACTGAGATGCGTTTTCAAACACTATTGAAACGCTCCAGGCGTTGTCATGACTTTTGAGACAAGGTGAGACAGTCATGAACTCCATGCCCACGTAGGGTTAAAGTCCAGCAAAACCTACTGGGAGACCGGTGACAGATGAAGGGAGTGGTGGGAAAGGAGCTACCTTAACCGGAGAGCCTTTCTGGCGTGTCCAAGGTGCGGCGCCGTGCTCCTCACCGTCGTGGTGACAGCCTGCCCGGGGACGTGCCCAGGCAGACGAAGGGTTGCGGTTGATGATTTAACTCATCTCCAAGCCACGGAAGGGCAACGGGCGGCTCAAATTCACCCAGCTCAGCATCTGCAGGATGGATTCCACTCGCAGTCTTGCAAAAGCCTTATCAATTTTTTAGAGCGGCCCAAAGTGCCCGCTGAGTCGGCCAACCGGCTCCGGAGGATTAAGGAAATTTACTTACTTTAAATTATTAACAGCGCCCAGCCAGCCACGCGGCCTGCGGGGTAGAGGTGGGAAAGGAGAAGTTCCTCATCCCTCCTTCTCCGGTGGGTGCCACGAGAGCAGCCAGCAGCAGGCTGGGGGCTGGCAGAGGTGTCTGCTCACGCCTTGGAGGATGGTTCCGGTCGTGGGGGTCTTAGGTTCTCCATCAGGAAACCCCAACAAGGCATCAGAGCTACAGCGTGCGCCGGGTGTGCTGCGTCACGGAGATGACGGGGCTTTTGGAAATTGGATGCTGGTCTACATCCAGTCCCCCTCATCTCCCTCTCCTTCTCTCTTCTTCCAGGTCCCTTGGTTTCTCAAACAGCCTCTTGAAGAGCCAATCTGCAGCAACCCAGAAGGGCCAGCCCTGATGTGTTTTGACTTTCCCACAACCTCTGGCAATTTTCCCCTGATGAGCTTTAAATTTCAGGTAACACAATCACGTTTGCAAACTCTGGTCCCCAAAGAAACGGCAATAAGCACTTTGCAGCTCCCGAGGCTCTTCCCTTTGCTTTGCTGCGAGGCGGGGCTGGATTTCCTCTCCTTGGCAACTGCTCCAGAAGGACTTTGTCCCTGTTTCCACGAGATGGCATCGCTGAGACTGCTACAGAAGGGGAAGCGTCCACCGAGGCGTCTGCAGGGAGGAGAGGGATGAAAAATGCCTCCAAAACTAAAAATGCTGCTAGAAAAGAAAAAATGCCTCCGAGTTCTCGGTTGCGAGGTCCCAGCGCATTCGGCTGTAGCAGGGAGGAATCGAAGGAGAAGTCAATGCTTCAAAACACATCTCACCGGCACAGTCCTACGTGTCACCACCTGCCACGGGCCACACGCCGCCCGCCTGCTTTCCCACGGTGCTGATGGCCTTGGAATCAACTGGAATTCTCTGTAAGGTTTGCCAAAAGCCACCTGCGGCCCAGTTCAGGGGGATGTTGGGTTGCACATAAGTTTGATAGCACCCCAAAATGGGTCACCTGCTCCCCACAAAGCATCGTCCCCAGGGTGCCCACAAGCCCCCTGGGGTCAGGCAATGATTTGCACACGATGGGTTATTGATCTGGTCCCAAACCCCAGCCCCACAATGAATCTTCAAACGCAAGGTTTGGGCAGGGTCAGGTCATGGCTTCGTTTAATTTTGATATACGAGCCTCAGAAATTCAGCGTAGTTATTTCCTTGTTTGAACCTCATGTGTTGAAGTGGGTCTAAATTAGATCATTTCTGTTTCTCCCGGCTTCCTCCAGGGCCTGACCCAAACCTCCCAAAACAGAGGATGCTGCAGCTGCAGACATTTCATTTCAGGCCCTGCCTCTTCTTTCTGATCCTGCACATTACCTGGGGAGCCAACAGCACTGAGAGCGGGCTGAAAATGTGGACCTGCTGTGAGCCACAAACAAGTTTGAGTTAAATCCTCTGGGGTTTACTTTTTTTTTTAATTTTTATTTCCCTACAGCTATACCGTTAATTACTGCACCGCTCCTGCATCGCTCCCAGAACATCTTTCACAGCTCCCTTGGCACATTTCTATGGAAACGTAGCCGTGGGTTTTGTCAAACTTGGGTTTGCTTTTAAAACAGCTCTAGAGGACCAGGTGCAGGCTTTCAGCCTGCTCTTCTCTGTCCTTCAACTCACCCCAAGGTTGTCTCCCATCCTGCAAGGATTGTGCCAGGGACTGGTTTCTATTGGGGTCCTGAGAGCTGGAGGTTCCTGAAGAGCATGGGAGGGATGTTCCCACAGGAGTTCCTGTTCCTGCTGCTTTTAAGGATGGAGGAACAAAATGCATGTGATGATGTTTCTCCTACCCTGCTTGGAAATAGGAAGGAGCACAAGTCTGCTGTGCTGGCTCAAGGACAACATGCCTCTGGAGCTGGGAAATGCAGGAGGAGCTGGGAAATGAGATTAAACTGTCAGTGGGAAAACAACCTTCTTCTGCGGCCGGGCTGTGCCAGGAGGGATACCCAGGTCCCTTTCCAATTTGTGGTGTGCCAAGGACACGGGACTTCATAGAGCCCAAACGCTGCAAAGACCTTGAGTGTCAAATTGCTGTCTATGGATGAAACTGGTGGCTGCTGGAGCTGTGAAGAGGGGTGAGGAGCCTCGGTGGCCTGTGCACACAGTTTTGGGGAACGTGGCTCAGTGAGCTGGGACGTGTCTATCTGCTGTCAAACTGGGACATGGGACAGGAACGGTGTTGCCAGAGCAGGTGGTGGTGGCTTCATGCAAAGCTTTCTGTAATTCATCTTGACATCAGCTCCTCGAGGCTCTACCTGAGGGCATTCAGCGCTGGCTGCAGAGCTTCACATGTTAATTGGGATCATTAATGGCTCCTGTAACACAAGCAGTGATGATGCTTGTGCCTCTGGAGCTCTCCTGGGAAGGACCTTGCATGATGCCGTCCTTCACAGCATGACATCCACTCCTGGGCCTGTGGCTTCTCCTAAAAGCCGAGTCATGAGCATAGACAACCTCAGGATGTCCCAGCACGCTGCTAACCCCACCTTCGTGGAGGAAATGTCCCTTGGGAATGTCCCCAGAGTGCTGCGGTGGGGTGGGAGCAGCACCCTCACACCTCCTCCCTCCACCTCCGTGCCCCACTGTACCACCTCCCGCTCCTCCCAGCGCTCAGTGCTCCCACCTTCTCCCTCTCAAAGCTTCTGGCTGTTGGATTTTGGTCAATCCTCCCCACGGCAACCACAACCCTTTGGATTGGGGCAGCTCCCACAGGGTGGAGCGGGGAAAGGCGCAGACCTTGCACCAGGCTGCAAGTTTGCAACGCGAGCCAAGGCGCCATCCTGGGTGAAGACCACGAGTTTGGGGGCTTCTTGGGAGTCCTGAGTCATGTCTGTGGCTTCAGCTGGAGAGAAATATTCCAGTCTTGTAGTTCAGAAAGGGCTGGGGGATCTACCATGTGGGAGGCAAAGAAAGATGTGGAGAGAAGGCAGCCTTGGCCACTTTTCCCCAACTGGTGGGGTATTCTAAAGACTAAAAGCGATGCTTCCAGCCCTTCCAGGAGGCACGGGCTGTCCTCTTTTCTCCTCTAAATGGCATAACTTTAGGAGGTTAACTCAAGCTTATTTTGCATGTAAAAAATGATTCTCAAGGCCCTGACAATGATATTGGGGTAAAGTAGGTTGAGGAAAATATCGAAACCCAGCCTGCTGGAAGAGCAGCCCCTGCTTTATGCTGGGGGAATGGGACCAGGCACCTGCATCAGTCGAGGGGTGAGAGCTGGGTAACACCCTAAATATGGGAGCCATATACTCCTCCTTCCTCCAAATTTCCATCCCAATCCGTCTCTACCACCTGCTGTAAAGTGGGACTGCAAAAAAAAACCCCACCAAAACCAGCCCCCCATCAAAAACAGACAGACACACAGAGCTCCACACCTTTTGGGTTGGTTGGTTTGTTGATTTTCTTTTTTTTTTTTGAGGGGAGAGGGGGAAGGAAAGGAAGGGGGGTTGTTTCGTTTGGTTTTTGTTGTTTGTTTTTTTTCCCCACTGTGGATGTTGTACCAGTTTTATTGGTAAAATTAACATGAAGCCTCACAAACGCTGGAACATGCTTTTCCTTTTAAAGAATTTCCACTGGACCTTAATGGTGAGCATCCAGTCGTTGACATATAAACTCTTACAAGCTGATGTGCACACATGCGCCCGGGGGAGACGGTGGCAGCGTCCTGGTGTCAGGGATGGTTTCTGCGCGACGCACTGGGAGCCCACGATTCATTTGCCAGCCTTCTGGGCCTTCTGGGCCGACTTGGTGACTTTCCCGGCCCCGCCGCTTTTCTTCTCCACGTTCTTGATGACGCCCACGGCCACGGTCTGCCGCATGTCACGGACGGCGAAGCGGCCTGTGGGATGGAGAGGGTGGGGTGGGGAGACACACACACATGAGTGAGACACGGCCGCTTTGCCTTCCCTAAGGCTTCTGGGTGGGTGTTGGTGGGGTTGACGCCCACCACTCGTGGTGCCATTGCAGCCACTGGTGTCATTGGAGCAAGGAACAAGCCTCGAGGTATCGATCCTTGCTCTGATCACCCAGCAAGTCCTGCTGATCCTCTCCGTTTCAATGACTATTTAGTAAACCTCAAATCACATCAGCTCCCTGCGAGCTCCCGGTATTTCTAAAGCTTCCAGATGCACAACACCCTCCAAGGCAAGGACAGCGCTTCCCTGAATCCAAAGGTGACCTCTGCTGAGCAAACTTCCCTCTTTCTTCTCCCGACCAGTTGTGGTTTAGGGTGGAGATGGGGAAGATGAAAAATGTTTCTGCATCCAGAAACTACCAGGGGTTTGATAACCTCGAAGGAAAGGTTGGGTTGATCCCAGAGGGAAAATACAACCCTGCTGTTGGAAACCCAGCCCACCCCACCAGCCCTAACACAATTCACGCATCGGTTTTGCACGCCCGGCACACGGTGGACCAACAAAATGTCCTCAGCTCCCCGCCCAACCTAACTGGTGGGGATTACTGGGAGAGTCTCAGCACATCGAGTGCGAGCTCTACACCCGTGGAG
Organism: Baryphthengus martii; assembly: GCA_013396935.1. Classification (NCBI taxonomy): domain Eukaryota; kingdom Metazoa; phylum Chordata; class Aves; order Coraciiformes; family Momotidae; genus Baryphthengus; species Baryphthengus martii. The sequence continues at coordinate 14,110 of VWZK01019582.1, forward strand.
CCTTCATGCTCCTCCACAGGAGACCTCCAAAGAGCCATTCCCTTACCAAGAGGTGGGTACTGGGAGAAGCTCTCCACACACATCGGCTTGCCGGGGATCATCTCCACGATGGCCGCGTCGCCCGATTTCAGGGACTTGGGGTTGTCCTCCAGCTTCTTGCCGGAGCGTCGGTCGATCTTCTCCTTCAGCTCGGCGAACTTGCAGGCGATGTGTGCGGTGTGGCAGTCGATGACGGGCGAGTAGCCGGCGCTGATCTGGCCGGGGTGGTTCAGGATGATCACCTGAGGGACGGAGCAGTGTCAGGGCAAGGCCAGGGGCTGGCGGACGGTGGCAAACCAAGCACGGCGGCGCCGCCAGCCCCGCTGACCTGAGACGTGAACTGCGCCGCCTCCTGCGGCGGGTCTGACTTGCTGTCCCCGCAGACGTTCCCGCGGCGGATGTCCTTGACGGAGACGTTCTTCACGTTGAAGCCAACGTTGTCCCCGGGCAGAGCCTCGCTCAGGGCCTCGTGGTGCATCTCCACGGACTTCACCTCGGTGGTGATGTTCACGGGTGCAAAAGTGACCACCATGCCGGGCCGCAGGATGCCGGTCTCCACTCGGCCCACGGGGACGGTGCCGATCCCTGTGGAGACAAGGACAGAGCAGAGCGAAATGTAACCTGCTTGGCATTCTCCTGGGCCAGAGCCTGGCTGCAGCTAAGGCAAGATATCACCAGCGGGTTTCACCAAAGACCATGTTTGCTTCTTGCCCCAAACCCCCCAGTTTTTAGCTGCAAGATCAACACTAGGGTCTTCAAAAATACCACGAGTCCATCCTTTCTACCCTAAGTTTTATAAAAAGGGAATAACATCAGAATCAGAAGGCTCTGAGCGATCCACGTGCCCTGAAAGCTCTTCCTTTGGAGCAGCTGTGGCATCTCCTGCATGGAAGAACGAGCACATCGTAGTGTGTGTTCAACAACATGCTCCACGTCCCTGGTGGCTGCATCATCAGCGTGGGACGAGGCCCAGATGTGCCAGGGAATAAGGATGGCTAAGTAAATGAAGAGGACCTTTTATATTCCTTGCCAAGATCAGGAGACTTTGGGAAAACTCAGCTTTGGAGTTAGGTGAAGAATCATTAAGAGAAACAACCTTGGAAAGAGGTTGGAGAGGTTGGCTGGACCCAGCTGCTCCTCTACATCCACCCTGCTGCTTCCATCTCCCCCCTTCCCATGGTGTCTCCGCTCCCCAAGGACCTGCTTGATGGTGAAACCCTCTCTCCTTGCCCCAGCTGAGCTAGGGAAGGACACAGAGCTGCTCACCACTTTTCATCTGTCTTGCAAACAAAAGACTGCGTTAAAAACCTGGCTAAAACCCATGTCTGGAAGCATGGCGTGGTTCCTGCCGTCCACATGTCCTTGGAAAAGTGTGGAAAAGGGCTGGGAATGGCTGTGCCCACCTGATCTGGGTGAGTCAGCCGGGCCGCCCGGGGCTGCCAGCAGGTCACAGAGCTCAGGGGGTATTTATAGTTCAGAAGAACGTCCCCATCACCGCTCCAGAGGGAAAGGGAGAGACGCCGGACGCCGCGCTCCCTACAAGGCTGGCGCCGCCGTCCAGCTCGGCAGACAGAGGTGCCGGTGATGGACACCAGCATTTGGGAAGCCCAGGCAGACCGTGGGCAAGCGGCCGTGTGCCAGCCTCACCAGTGGCCCTCCCTGCCGGTCCTTGTCCCTCATCTGGGTCTCAGCACGTTTTTTGCTGCTTCCAACTTGCCTTGCCGGCCGTGACCTCTGGGATGCCCAAATTTGCAGATGTTTTGGCATCACGCATTCCCTGGGGAGAGGTCACAAACCCGGTGCTCCTCTCTGGTCCCTGGGCACCTTTGGGCATGTCTCTCTCCACCCCAGAGGGCGCAGTCACAAGTGGGGTCTTTGCTCCGGAGCAACCACCCTTCTCCCCAATGTCCTCTCAAGTTTGAAGAGTCCGATCCCTCCTGTTTCCCCAATACCTGGAAATGTGATTCCCAAATTCCCACGGAACAAAGGTTCCAATTAAAGCAGAGGGAAGAGGGGCGGTGGCGAGGCTTTTACCCACCTCCGATCTTGTAGACGTCCTGGAGGGGCAGGCGCAGGGGTTTATCTGTGGGGCGGGTCGGGGGCAGGATGGTGTCCAGGGCCTCCAAGAGGGACACCCCACTGGCGTTGCCTTCCTTGCGCTCCACCTTCCAGCCTTTGAACCAAGGCATCTGCAAACAGAGCAGCAACAACGCGCACTGAGCGTGCCTGTCCTCAGCATCCGGAGGGGATCCCAGGGACACGTCCCACCGGGACAGCCTTCATGGAGTCAGTCCAGACACAGCTTTCCCTGTGGGCTGGGGAGCTCTTTTCACTCTACCATCCCTGCAGACTTATCTGCACCTTTTGGCTCGATCTCCCCTCTCCTCTTCTCTTAACACGCAAAATACCCGTTAACAGGATGGAAAAAGGATGGAAGTGGTTAAAACCAGCCCCTGTTTCCAATACCAACCCGTAGGTGCTGCACCAGCTGCCTGGATCCCTCCCTCTGGCAAGGACGCCTCCAGCACAGGGATCACAGGGTCTCCAGCCAAGTCCCAGCCATAGAATGCTCAACCTTCAGTCCTGGGAACCGTTTCCTCAAGATGAGCTCCAGGCAGACACTTCTCCCCGCTCACTCCTCCTATCACCCCTCCACGGCTTAGATCTTTTTGGAGGAGGCTGAAAACACAGAATTTGTGCTAGGCGCAGGATTGTTTTTCACAGATGCTCTCTGCTCCTGCCCAAAATTGGACCCTTGAAGCTTGAATTGGACCGTTGACACTAAAATTGGCCAGAAAAGAGGGAACTGTGCTCAGCAGAGGCCGTGGTTTGATGCCAGTGACCACAGGGCTTCCTTGGGGTGACACTGCACATCTGGAAGCTGTAGCAACGCCTGGGGCTTTGCCAGCAAGACAAATTCACTCCTGGGGCTGAAACAACCCTGGAAAGAGCTGGGTCCATCTGGAGAATTCATCCTGCATCGAATGCACTCGGCTCAGCCTCCCTCGGAGGGTCACATCCAAAACCGATCGCCCTCCTTGGTGACAGTGGCAGGAGGAGCCCTGGGGACACTTTGGAGGAGGGATCCCTCCCAGCTATTGCCACGCAGCCAGTCCCAGAGCCGGGCTAAAGTCACCCAGCCGGCGACAGAGCCGCATGTGATGTGCAGGATGACTCAGACCTTCCCTCCAACCTGCTGTCCCCACGGCTCAGGCCGGGTAGACACCCGTGGGAGCAGCTGCCCCATTGACCACCAGCCCATGGGCTCTGCTCTCGAGGGTGATGGTCACCGTGCGCCCCTAGCTCCCGTTCCTCTGCCCCTGAATGACTTGGGGACATGGAGACATGGCAACCTCTGCCCCGTAGCTGTCAGAGCCATCCTTTTCCTTTCGATGCTTTATCCAGAAAATTTCTGACATCCCAAGAATCTGATAAAAATGCATTTGGACACCTCCTGGGAGCAAATCCACCCTGGGAAACCTCAGCGTGGCCCCAGGGTGAGGAGCATCTGCAAAACTTGGTTTGTGCCACCTCCTAAGGCCACCCAAGTAAAAACTTTCATATTTTCCCCAAACCTACTTCCCAAAGAGCAATTTCTATCCTACCACTCCTACGGCAAAAGCAGGATCTGACCAAACTCCGCAGCCAGCCAGGCTACGCCACCACGGGCTCAAGCTCCAAAGAACAGCTGAGCTCCAACAATTCTGCACCTCAAGCACATCTTAGAGAGCAGTCGCCTTTCTCTGAGTTCTCCCAGCCTGTGAGCATCCCAACGCACCCACACCACGCACCCCAGCCACGCTCCATCCCACCACAGATCGGTTGCAGCATCCCATGGGGTGGAAGTCTCCCAAAACACATCAAAATTCATAGACTCATAGAATCACAGAATCAGAGAATCACAGAATCATAGAACGGCTTGAGTTGGACACAACCTTAAAGATCATCTAGTTCCCCTTAAAGTCCCAGTTCTGTTGGGTCCAGCAACAAAAAGCTGGCTTGGTGTACAACCCCATTTGCCCAAAAAAGCTCTCAAATGTCAAACTTCGATGCGAGCCGTCGCTTTTTTTTTTTTTTGCAGTTGGCCTTGGGCTGCCGTGCAAGAAGGACGTGGGCCGAAGTCTCCCACGCAGCGCTGGCTCCAGGCTGACGTACCACCGCACCTCCCCTCGCCCGGAGGTGACAGGAGCTGCAGGGACATCATGGCTCTAATCCTCGCTTTCTGACAAGTCCCCTGACAGACAGACAAGTCACTTGACTGCCTTGTGCTTTAGCGAATCCCCGCCAGAAATTGCCAGTGAAAAAAACTCATACCTTTTTTTGGGCGAGGAATGAGAGGAGAGATATCTACACCGGCTTCTCGCTCAAGCTTTCCTAGATGCGAGATGTGCTGCAATATGGGCAGGAGGAGTCTGCCTCAAGCCAGTGTCCTAACAATAGAGACCTCTTGAGGATCACAGCATGGGGAGGGCCCTGTACCCTTTCCACCAAAGGTCATGCTGATGAAGACCTCTGGCCAAGCTTTCTTCTCAATTCCCCAGCTCAGGCAGCTCCTGGGAACCCACCCTGCAGCCAGCCTCCTCCTCACAGCAGAGAGGTGAGCTAGTTTGGCCCCTGACTTCTCTTGGGCCACACATCACATGGAGAACATGCTCTGAGGCTCATCTGGAGGAAAGGGGCCGGCAAGCCCCATCCTGCTCCGTCCCTCCCCTCTACAACCTATTAATAGGAGAATTGTCCGGGATCATCTTCCCGGCCCAGCAGCTGCTGACATTTGGAGCCTGTCTGATTTGAGGCACCCAGGAGCTATGCAGGAGGGTTTGGCATGGCCGTGGTTGACCTTTATCCCAGCTCTGCTCCTCAGCGGACAGGAATCTCTCGAGCACCCCAAAAATTCCTTCGTTCCTTCCCAGGCAGCCCCAAGTGAGCTGCCTGCAAGGCTGTGAGCTGCGTTTCATGCCGGTGTGAGCTTGCACTGCAGCACTTCTTCAGCTCAGGATCATGGTTCCTGACCTCTCTCTGCTGCCGCTATCCTCACGTGTTGTCTCCTCCATCACAGAGCCCTGACCCATAATCCACAGGTGACGTCCTAAAGCTCCCTTTAAGCGTCAAATTTCCCACCAGTTCCACAAGAGATTACTGGAAGTTTCTGGTCTGAGCAAGTTGCTCAAGGTCACCCAGAAGCCAGCAAAAGAACAGGGACCTTCTTCTGGCTGGACATTTTGAGTCCATCATTTAGAAGACTAAAGCTGGGGTAGCTTTTTCTCTGAAAAACCAGTGCCAGAGTAACAACTGCTACTGGCAGCCCATCTGCCAAGAACTCCCCGTCCTTCTCCTCTGCTGTGCTATGAAATAATGGCAAGGGCCCACCCGGAGCACCCTGCCCTTGTGTCCCCACCATCCCCACCACCGATGGACAGAGGGACTGTAAAAATCAGCTGGACAAGAAACAGCTCCAAACGGGTGCTCTATGAAATGGGTTTGGCACAGGAAAGGCGGCACCTCCTCAAGAACAAGTCACCTTAAGAAGTGAGATCCCATGACTGGAACCAGAAGCGCGGCCACCACAGTGGCCCAGAGCACCCATGGCAAAGGGTACCCGATACCCAGCCTGTGGGAGCTCGACTTGCACGGTGGGAGCCGTTCCAAGCCTGTGACCGGTCCGTGTGATTTCCCTCGGAAAACACTGCCCTGAAACAGAGGATGCTCTTGCCCAGAGTGACAATTACTGCGGGCGGCTCTAACGTCACCGTGGGTCTGACCTTCATTTCACATCCCAGAAGCAAAGCCATACAGATCACCTCTTGAAGATGCTCACGTTGAGCTGTGCGGCCACAGTAGAGCAACCGGCGTGTCCACGAACAGTGCATCCATTCATCCCAGCTGGGCACAGTCAGCGCTACGTGACAGACCCAACCGTGTCACCACACGGGTCGTGACGCACGACGGGCACGCGAAACGCGCTCGCGGCTTCCAGAGCGCGGAGGTCAGCTCCAGCCTGGATTAGGATAGTCAGGGTAGAGGGAAAAGTCGAACGCAAGGCACACTTACATTGGGAGAGGGCTCCAGCATGTTGTCTCCGTGCCAGCCCGAGATGGGCACGAAGGGAACCGTGGCCGGGTTGTAGCCGATCTTCTTGATGTAGGCGCTGACCTCCTTGACGATCTCATCGTAACGTTTCTCGCTGTAGGGGGGCTCTGTGGAATCCATCTTGTTGATGCCCACGATGAGCTGCTTCACCCCCAGGGTGTAAGCCAACAGGGCGTGCTCACGAGTCTGCCCGTTCTTGGAGATGCCGGCTTCAAATTCACCGACGCCGGCCGCGACGATCAGGACGGCGCAGTCGGCCTGGCGAGGAGAGGGATAATGAATTGCTCCTGCTCCCAGAAAGCGCTGCTTCTGGTGACTCCCCTGAGAGCCTTGAGTTAAATCCCAGGTGAACACTACACATGGACAGACTCCTGGTCAACTGCTACTCGTAACCTTCCTGGTCTACCTCAAAACCGACCTAACTGCGTTATGTCAGATCTGCCGACTGTGCACGGCTTTGCTACGTGGGTTGGAAGCCAAGGTGGGCCCCTCCGGGTTGCATGACTCTCACTAGGATCTCAGCTTGATCATCCAGGGATGTACAGACAAAAAACCCGACTGAAGTCTTGCAAATCACCTCGCTGGGTGAGGGGCGAGACTCCAGCCATGGAAACTGTTCCTCAGACTCCTTCTGTACCCAGAGCCCACAGAAGAAGTTGCCCGGGTTTGACAGAAGGCCATGCCCAGCCCAACTGGCATGGCAATGGGAATCTCACCGGGCATACAGTGAGGCTCATCCAGCACCCACCAACCATAGTGAGATGCAGGAACATCCCCCGTGATGAGCGGAAACCACCCTGCCCCAGAAGGGTAGACGATGGAGTTGGGCAATATGACGTGGTTTATGGGACAAGAACAGATGTTTTGAGAAAAAGGAAGGAGAAAAGACCACTGGAGTCTCCTTTAGGCAATAAAGCCCAAGGAGTTGTTGGAAGTTTCTTGTATATTTCAGTTGGCTGGGGCTAAAATGATGTGAGGGACACCCTGACACAAAGGCCTACAGGCTCACAGCATCTCACCTCCCAGAGAGGCCATATTCATCCCCACCTCCTCCAAGCAGGGGACGTGGGGTGGAGAAAACTCTTCTTTGTGCCCAAGGAGGCTCTTTCATCCTGACACCCAGAGAAGTGCAGGACCTTGGTATGCAGAGTACTTGGTGCTCCCCAGCCTCTTTGCATAGACTCTGCTCAACGCTCCTGTCTCAACCACCCACCTCAAAAGGACTCCAACAGCACCTACATGACCCTGGGCTTGTCAGCAAGGTGAGCAGTCTCCCACTTCCAGCAACCCCACAACCCTTGGCCACTGTTTCTCACCTGGGAGGTCCCGGTGATCATGTTCTTGATGAAGTCCCTATGTCCAGGTGCATCAATGATGGTGATATAGTACTTGGTGGTCTCGAACTTCCACAGCGAGATGTCGATGGTGATGCCACGCTCACGCTCGGCCTTCAGCTTGTCCAGCACCCAGGCGTATTTGAAGGACCCCTTCCCCATCTGGCCAACACAAAAGCAAGAGCTGGTGAGAAACCCAAGCCCATAGCACTGGTGCCAGCAACCCAACCTCTCCGGGGCACATCCCAAGATCACAAAGGGTCATGTTAGAATCACAGAATCATTAAGGTTGGAAAAGATCTCTAAGATTACCAAGTCCAACCATCTACCCAACATTAGCCTGACCACTAAACTGTGTCCTGACCACTAAACCATGTCCTGAACCATGTTGCAAACACGGAAGGAAAAACTCCCTAAATTCAACAGCAGCCATGATCTATTTACTACTAAATACAGATGAAAGGAGATACTGTTCTCAATGTGTTCCTCAACAGGATGGAGGGGAAGCTGGAAGAAGAGCTGTGAAATGAATTTATGAGCGGGGCTGGATGGGCAAGAGCTGGAACCAGTGAGCCACGAGATCTCCTCCATGAAACCACATGGTTTCCTGCACTGCTGCTGGGACATCGCGAGGCTGCAGAACTAGATGGCGATGGTGGAAAGCTGCTGCTCTTTGCATCAGAACCTATTCTCTTGACCTGTGAGACAACTGGTCAGTGGGACAGGGCATCGCTGCAAGAGCGAGCCCATCACTGCCGGGGCCGGAGGAAGGGAATGGGTTAAAAGAAAACGACACATGAGGTGGTTGCTATGAGCAGATTAGAAATGTGATTGATTTTCTTTGCCACAGACGGCGCCAATTCGCACCAAAAGCCACCGCCAGCTGCAGGCAGACCAACTGCTGGTGCCAAATGGCCAAAATCTCCGCCGACGGCGTACGGCGGAAAATCGCGCCGGGTGACATTTGCTACAGCAAATCCCTCTGTCCTGTGAAAAAGCACATTCCTCGCTCAGACCCCAGCGTCACTTCTGGACGGCCTTCTCCTCTGGGTCGGTGTCCTCATGGCATCAGGGAGAGACGGACTTCTCCCTCTAACTGCCCCCCCCGCCCCCAGCATAGAGGTGGTGCTCCCAGTCTGAGCTGGGATGCTGCCAGCCTGGAGATGGAGCAGGTCAAGACCAGCTCTTGCTGACCATGCTGCGTGCCGGGGCAGTCTGGGGAGCCTGGCTGAAGCAAAGGGTTACTGGGCATCCATCAGCAGCTCCTGGCTTCAGATGCAAAGGGGTTTTTTAAATTTTAAGATAGAAAACGGAATGTAGGTCATTTGTGGATGATTTAAGGGGTTCCTACCGCTGTGCAAGGACAGAGCTGAAATATCTTGCTCCTATCCATCCATCCATCCCTCCCTCCACCCCCCCTGGGGGTCTCAGCAGCTGCCATTTCTTCCGAAGTATCAACACATAAAATTCATTCTGGCCAATTATAAATCACCGGTCCAGAGGGAAGCGCCTCCCGCCTGCCGGCGGCGAACGCTCCGGTGACGACCCTCCCCGAGAAGGCGAACGCAACCTCACATCTGAACCTGTCCTGCCTCCTCCACCATGCCCAGGGGCTGAGCTGTCGCGTCCCCCCGCCCCGCCAACTCCCCCACTCCAGCCCCACGCCTGGGACCAGCCCAAGGAATTAACGGTGCCGACTGGTTTACGTAAGAGCTGAGCGCTGCGATGACTTTGCAGCTCGCTCGGGGAGGATTACGGGCAAAATCCTAAAGCCAGGGGCAAACCTCCCCCTGCTGGGAGGGGATGTCAGGTTGAGAGGGTGATGCCCATCCCCACCGGGCAGCTGGGAGCCCTGGCGCCTGCAGGAGGGACCGGCTGGGGAGGGGGGGGGGGTGTGGAAAAATCCAGAATCAAATCTCTGCTCCTCAACATCCTCCTGGCACCGGGCTTAGCTTGGAAGTTAACCCTTTCCAGCACCCACATGAAACCCCTCTCTTGTCAGGGGAAGAAGGAGGGAGGGGGTCGTTAGATCGCGTTCCTTAACTGCTGGAAAAGGTGGAGATACGCTGCGGAACGGTGTGTTGAGGGACGTGCTCAGATAATGGGTAATTCCTGGGCAGGGGCTCAGTCAGCACATCCCCCGGCCTTTCTTTCACCCAACAGCAACCTATTCCTTCACTTCTGGATGGGGAAACTGAGGCACAGAGCAGAAGCCTGGTGGCCACCAGCCCAGTACGGCCAGCAACGGTGTCCCTGCACACAACCAGCTGGTCATCTCCTGTGAAACAGCCCCCCCACCCCCGAACTCAGCATCGTACGTAACTTGAAGACAAATGAGGTCCTTTATTTAGTGAGCAGTTTCCCTCCTTTCACGGGGTATATTCAGTTACCCAGAGCTGCTGGTGAAAAAAGCCCAGGGTATTATCTCGCTTCGCACAATACCTCCCCTGTTCGGGGCCAGAAACAGCCCCCGTTTCCCTCGATCGAACCCCAGCTGAGGGACAGCTTTCTAGTTGAGACCACAAATACTGATTTTTGTTGTGTTTTGGACCAGCTCCCGTTGGGTTTTTTTTTTTAAACAGAACAGCTCTTCTTTCACAGATACTGTTACCTCCGCCCTCGAGGCAAAAAGGAAAAAAAGAATCCGTGCTCTTTTCTCTTTATAAAAGCCATCAGAATTTGATTGAGGTGTTTGGGGGTTTTTGTTGTTGTTGTTGGCTTTTTGGGTGCACACAGGCCTCCATTTCCTATGAATGCCACCTAATGGAAGCAAACCCTTCCCCAGCCCTGCATCAGAAAATGGAGTCTGTAAGCTCAGTCAATAGGCTATTAATAGCAGCTCCCAGTCGCCGGCTATTCTGGCAAGTCAGGGAAAGCGTCCGCTCCGTTAAAAAAAAAACCACCCCGCAATCGCATCTCTGATCTGCAGGTAAAGGAGGGGGGGTGTGTGTGTCTCAGCAAGAGGGGAGAGAGATCGTTTTGGAGGAAGGAAGAAGCTCTTTGCTCAAAGGGTTGGGAAAAAGCGAGGTAGGAAAAAGGGTGGTTTAGCTCAGATGCTCTCAGCAAATTCCAAGGGTTAAGAAGAGAAGGCAGACAGACAGCAAAAGCAAGAGTGGTAGTTTCGTAAACCTTTTTTTTCTTTTTTCCCCCCTTCATTGAAATTTGGGATCTTGTCCCATAAAAGAAGAAAAAAAAAAAGAAAAACCATCATCGAGGAATATCTGCGTTAAAGCTTCCAGGAACGATGACGACAAGCCATCTTCTGAGGGACCGGCTCTGCCCTACCAATAACCGAGCCGGGCTTTTCCTGGCTCTCTAGAATTTACCATCATTAATTTCTGAGCTCTTCCAATTCACATTTTCCTTCCCAAGACTATTTCTTCCTCTTTCATCTCCGCACTGGCCACCTTGTAGGTACTGGGTGGTGCCTGCTAAAGGCACCGCTGTTCCATTGCTCTAAATGCCACCGTTCTAAGAGTCAAACAAAAGAATTTCACTTAAACGCTCGTGCTCTGTGCCAGCTTTGTNGGACGGGCTCCTCACCTCGGCAGCTTCCTTCTCAAATTTCTCAATGGTCCTTTTGTCAATGCCCCCGCATTTGTAGATGAGGTGCCCGGTGGTGGTGGATTTCCCAGAGTCCACATGCCCAATGACGACGATGTTGATATGCGTCTTCTCCTTCCCCATCCTGGTGGGCTACGCGGGGCTGGCCGGGGCGGGTGGCGGCGGGAAAGGCTGTGGGAACGCAGCTGCCTTTCTGGGGAGGCTGTGGAGGACGGGGGGGAAGAGGCAGGAGCGTCAAAAGAACCCCAGTGACGGCACCCTCCCGACCCATCGGGCATGGCTCTCCTCCCCTCTCCCCACCTTCCCGCTGGACCACGTGCCCCATCCCGGCCGGAGGTGCCCGGCCTCGTCTGGCGGCTCTGCTTAGGCTGGGATGGAGCCAGCTCACCCCCGGAGGAGACCAGCCGGGCTATTTCTGGCCGCCGAGTCCAGCCTCCAAGTCTCAGCGAGATGCCATGTTTTTTTCGGCGTCTTGCCTTCCACCGCCCTCCCGGAGACCCCCAGTTCCCAAGGCTACGTCATCGATGCCTCGAAGGTGCCCTTCCTCCCTGAAAAACCTNTTAATAGCAGCTCCCAGTCGCCGGCTATTCTGGCAAGTCAGGGAAAGCGTCCGCTCCGTTAAAAAAAAAACCACCCCGCAATCGCATCTCTGATCTGCAGGTAAAGGAGGGGGGGGGCGTGTGTCTCAGCAAGAGGGGAGAGAGATCGTTTTGGAGGAAGGAAGAAGCTGTTTGCTCAAAGGGTTGGGAAAAAGCGAGGTAGGAAAAAGGGTGGTTTAGCTCAGATGCTCTCAGCAAATTCCAAGGGTTAAGAAGAGAAGGCAGACAGACAGCAAAAGCAAGAGAGGTAGTTTCGTAAACCTTTTTTTTCTTTTTTCCCCCCTTCATTGAAATTTGGGATCTTGTCCAGAAAAAGAGGAAAAAAAAAAAAGAAAAGCCATCATCGAGGAATATCTGCGTTAAAGCTTCCAGGAACGATGACGACAAGCCATCTTCTGAGGGACCGGCTCTGCCCTACCAATAACCGAGCCGGGCTTTTCCTGGCTCTCTAGAATTTACCATCATTAATTTCTGAGCTCTTCCAATTCACATTTTCCTTCCCAAGACTATTTCTTCCTCTTTCATCTCCGCACTGGCCACCTTGTAGGTACTGGGTGGTGCCTGCTAAAGGCACCGCTGTTCCATTGCTCTAAATGCCACCGTTCTAAGAGTCAAACAAAAGAATTTCACTTAAACGCTCGTGCTCTGTGCCAGCTTTGTCTCTACTAAAGGCTACCAGGCAAACCACACATCAAACCACCCGCCTGAGAAAAATGGGAACGGGGTTTTACAACAAACTGGATCAAACGAGCGGTCCAGCTGCTGCTCCGCCTCGTCCCCAGCAGGCACTGGAAGTAGATGCTTCGGAGTGAAATTCAGAGAGTCCTGCACTAGGCAGGGAGGGATTATCAGGTTTCCCTCCCCGTGCATAATGTTTAGCAGGAATTTCATGCCCTGAAGCACCGTGGTTTGTGGCTCTTCCAGAATCCTGGCGATTACCGATTACCGCCGGTTCTCTAACGCCTCTCGCAGACCTCGCTGTGCCCCTGCCCTCATTAGCAGCCCGTGGCGGGGAGTCCTCCAGCTCTGGAGAAGAGGGTGGCGAGTGCCCAAATGGCCTATTTTCCCAAGGCCAGAGAAGTTGGGAAGACCCAGGGGGTGCAGAGGGAAAAAAATAGACGGGAACAAAGAGAGAAAGAGAAGGTACGAGAAGGACAGTGCCAGGAAAAAATGGGGAATGTTGCCCGTGGGGCATCAGTGCGGAGCATCCTCATGNAGGAGACCAGCCGGGCTATTTCTGGCCGCCGAGTCCAGCCTCCAAGTCTCAGCGAGATGCCATGTTTTTTTCGGCGTCTTGCCTTCCACCGCCCTCCCGGAGACCCCCAGTTCCCAAGGCTACGTCATCGATGCCTCGAAGGTGCCCTTCCTCCCTGAAAAACCTCCCTCTGGTTCCAGGCTGCCTCCGCTGCCTTCTCGGTCTTTCCAAACCCGAGGGCATCTCCTCCATGTTGTGGGTGCCCTGGGAGGAGCTGGGGGTGCCCGTCCCCGCAGGGTGCCCTCGCCACTCCCAAGCCCTGCACGGTTCGGGTGACAACGCGGCGTCCTCGAAATGGGACGGGACAAAAATAGCCACCTGAGCAAGGCTGCAAATAACGGGGCTGCCGAAAGCTCGGCGGTGTGAGCTGAGCTGGCGGGGGGGGGGCGG
>VWZK01019582.1:27431-57886 GCA_013396935.1 Baryphthengus martii
GGAGAGATTTGTTATATTTTGTTGCCATGAATCTGGATGAAATAGAGGGAAGAGGCTAAAATCACGAATCCTTCCGTTCCAGGGAGCTGTCCCAGCATCTCCCGGCGTTCCCCTGGCTCTGCAGCTGCCTCCCAAACCCGCCGCAATTAGGAGCTTTCATTTGACGTCTAATAAAATCCAATTTTATGAATCTGCCTCTAAAAGTAAAGGAGGTCAGGAGGAGTTTGCCGCTCTAAAGCGGTTCAGTCATGCGGGAGAGAACATCCCCAGCGAGCAGCCTCCCTCCCTGGGCAGCCAGAGCCGGCTTGTCCCTGTCCCCCCACTGCCCTTGACCAGCTCCGGTCCGGATCTGGCCATTTTGCAGCTGGCTTGAGACGCTGGGTCCCCGGTAGCTCCCAGACCGGGGTGTGGGTCCCTTTCCCCACAGGGTAGAAGATATTGGGTGGTTTTGGGAACCGATTGGGGATTGACGTTATTCTGTTCTTATTTTTTTTCACCCCCAAGCAGGGGATGGAGGGATGGCGGGGGGGGGTTAAGAGGGGAGTGGGTTATTTCCCACCTGCGGGAAGAAGCACCTGCGGGATGAAGGAACAGCCCAACCCCATCCTCTCCCTCTTTCCTCAGGCGGATCCCCCTCGTTCCAGTGACCATCTCACGGCATCCAAACCCCCTCCGGGCACGGAACCCCCGCAGCCCCTGGGGCAGAAGCTTCCTCCCCCCCACCTCAATCCCAGTCCCCCCCCTCCTCGCTGCGGAGCCGTCTCATCCCGGGGGGTGGGGGTAGGAAGGGAGGGGGATCCCGGAGCTCTTACCGGAGCGGCGGTCGGGGCAGCAGAGGCTGCCAGCTTGGGCTCCGGCGGCTTTATCTCCCCGGGAGGGGCCCACCTATTGACGGCGACAGCGCAATGCAGCGACCCCCCCGCACTACGGCAATGCGGTACCGGGCGGGGGAGGAGGAGGAGGAGGAGGAGAAGGAGGAGGAGGAGGCGCGTCGAGGGAGGAGAAGGAGGAGGAGGAGGAGGAAGGGAGGGAGCTGGGAGAGGTGTAGGGGGGTTGGGGGAGACGGGAATGGGAGGGATGGGAGGGAAGGAAGGAAGGTGGAGGGATGGGAGAAATGGAAGGGTGGACGATGGAGGGATGAATGGGTGGGAAGGAGGGATGGATGGGTGATAAAGGGATGGGAGGAAGATGGAGGGGTGGGAGAAAGGGAGAGGTGGAGGGGTGGAAGATGGAGGGATGGGAAGGAGAGGGAATGATGGGCACTGAAGAGATAGAATCGTAGAATCAGAATCGTTTGAGTTGGAAAAGACCCTTAAGCTCATCCAGTCTCAGCGCTGCCCCGTCCCTGCCAGGGCACCACTGAGCCCTGTCCCTCAGCACCACAGCTCCACGCCTTGGAAACCCCTCCAGGGATCAGGGGGACTCCAGCCCTGCCCTGGGCAGCCTGGGACAGGCCTGGACAACCCTGCAGGGCAACAAATTGTTCCTCAGCTCCAACCTAAACCTCTCCTGGGGCAACTGGAGGCCATTCCCTTTCATCCTACCACTGTTCCATGGGAGAAGAGACCAATCCCCATCTTGCTCCAACCTCTTTTCAGGATGAGAGGAAGATGGAGGGATGGGAGAAATGGAGAGGTGGCAGAGAGGTGGAGGGGGGGAAGATGGAGGAATGGGAAGATGGATGGAAGGCAGAGGTCAGAAGGAGGACAGTAGGATGGAAGGCAGAGGGATGGGAGGAAGGCAGAAGGATAAAAGATGAAAAGATAGGGGAGATATGAGAGATGGAAGATGAAGGCATGAGAGTGAGAAGGAGGGATGGGGGAGATGGAGATGTTGGAGATAGCGGGATGGAAGGAAGATGGAGGGATGGAGGGAGAAGGAAGGGAGGGTCTTTTGGAAAAGAGGGTAAAATGATGGGAGTGGTGGTCCAGGGGGAGTGGCATAGATGGAGACCAAGTGGGATTTGTACCCTGTGTGGCAGCCTGGGGGTGAGGGGACAGAGCTGGAATTGGGGGTGGGCCCAGAGCCACCGAGTTCCACAGCCCTTGCTCTGCCCACAGTGGGGCCAGTGGTGCAAAAGGGCTGTTTTTTTCCCCACACGATGGGAGGAGAAGGGTCCCTGCACAGCACACAGGGCAGACACATCCCCGGGCAGAGCTCCACAGGCACTGACCCACGTTTCTGCCCAAGGGGGAAACACATAAGCCCAGGAGCAAACAGCAAAACAAGGGATAAACAGAGCAGAATAAATTTCTGCACCTGCAGGACAATTTTTGGCTGCTCAATACTCTGTGGTGTAGCAACACCATCTCATTTAATGGGAGATAGGCTCCAAGTCCTAGGAGGAAAAAAAAAATCTGCTTTGGTAATCCCATGAAACTTTGTTTGCGTAAGAAAAATAACAGAATAATTATAGAAAACTCCCCAAAATATTTCTACAAAAAAGAACAGAACATTTATACTCACGTCAGCTGTGCAATTACAAGGCTAATGCAAAATCTTCTGTGTCCCAAAGCCTAATATAGGTCAAAAGAAAGCTAATTTTGAAGTAAGCTATGTAATAGTCCAGGCCAATTTTATGGCCCAGACCATCCTTCCAGTGAATTTAACAGTTAAATCAGATACTCTTAGGTACTCTTATGAAGGTACCTCTTGCCTTCATAGCCTGAGGGTTAAAAACTTACACGTCAGCTGGAAGAAAATGTTACTAACCTCTCATTAATGCCTGAAGGGAGACTTTATTTTTTAATGAAGGTTACATTCCATTACTATTTCCTTAGAAAAAAGTTGGGAAAGATATATCACTTTAATGCAGCATTTCTTGCATGACATAAAATGCACTGAGTACCAGGAAAAATAAAAAGAAACTTCCAAGAGAAAGGCTCTAAGACAACATTTAAAGAGATTGACCCAGCCCTGTCTTGGGATAGGAGTAGTAGCGTTACCCCGGGTCGGGATGTGCTGGGGACGGACACCAAGTGTGACAACACGCGGGAGGGATGGCTGTATGAATCCCTTCTTCTTCCTATCCATATTTTAGTGCTTTGCCAAGAAGTAATCTCCAATTTATATAGGAGGGCTGCAGGCAGCCTGGGAACTGCCTTTGGCAGGGCAGAGGCTGTGTCTGCTGATGGAGAATTCAGCCTTCAGGAGATGGAGAATTCAGCTTTCAGGAGATGGAGAATTCAGCCTTCAGGTGATGGAGAATTCAGCCTTCAGGAGATGGAGAATTCAGCTTTCAGGAGATGGAGAACTCAGCCTTCAGGAGATGGAGAATTCAGCCTTCAGGAGATGGAAGATATCCCGGGTCCCTCCGCCACTCCAGCCAGGCAAGTGTGTCTCCAGGAAAGAGAATGTGAACGGCCCATCAGCCTATAAATAGTATGGGACACAAGTAGGAGAGAGAGGACTGTCAGACCTGGCTAATCCCAGCTCCATTAAGCCACCCTACGCCCAGGCTCCGAGAAGCTTAAAGCCACAGTTGCGTGTCCAGGTCCGGCCAGTGCTCGGAGAAAGGAGTTTCCCCAAAATCATGTAGCCCCTGTGGATCATCAGGACCATCAAGCTGGATTGTCACGCCTGACTGGGATTGTTCTCCCTCCTAGAAAACAGCGGCAACCCCTCCTGAAACGTTCAGCTCTGTAAAACACAAGAGACCTGAGCAGGCAAAATCCGAGGGCGGATGAAGTTTAGCGCCTTGTCTCCATCCATCTGGCTTCAGATTCAGGTCCCAGCTGAAACAATTTCTGTACATCCTATTTAGCCTTGACTCCCCCACCCTAAAAAAAACCCCATCATGGAATGATTTGGGGTCTCTCAAGAAAACAGAACCCCCTCTAAAAGGGATGAGCAGGCTGCACATGTGCAGGGCTCGCTCAACCCCACCCAGCTCGTGGATGTGCTGTGCTAAAATTTCCACTTGCCCAGACAGAATAATCGAGATTTTTTTATTTTTTTTTTCAAAAAGACAAAAAAAAAAAAAAAAAAGACAGTGCGATTGGGAGCGGATAATCCGCAGTGCCGGTAATTTGTATGTATCTGGGATGCGAACACCCCAGGCTGCCTGAATTTGCCGTGGCGCTGGGGGTGTTCTCTTCCCGCGAGTAACGCGCTCGGCAAACGGAGCACCGGTGGCTTCGTCGCCGTAAAACGCAGCAGGTCGCCTTTGAAGGCGGGGGTTTGGGCAGAGCAGGCAGCAGCCGAGGGCTGCCTGCGGTGACGTCGCTCCAGAAGGGAAAAGGTGGGAATGGCTATAAATTGTGATTTTTCTTCCTTTTTGCCTCCATGCAAAGCAATAGAGATATTTTCTCGGAGGGGCTGCGCTCTGGCCTCGTGCAAGAGCCAGTGGAAAAGCCGAGCAGAGGTGTGTAGGCAGCGGTCGGCCCCTAAAGAGAAGCTTGATGGAAGGGATGGACGTTGTTGGGTTTCCCTCTTCCCATGGTCAGGCTTCCAGCTCCTTCCACACCAGTTTTGGAGGCTTTGCAGAGGCTTTGCACCCAGATGTTTCAGCATCTGCTGGAAGTGGACAAGCTCACACCACCAAGACATTGGCCACCTGCTCCTTATCTATACAACAAGCATCCCACGGCAATCCTGAGTGCCAGCATCGGGTCTCCTTAAACAGGCATTCCCATCTCAGTTAAAACCCATCTTAACCGGGGTTACGATGGAATGAGATTCCGTGTTACACCTCCCAGAGGTTTCTAGAGCGTGCTTACATGGGGTGGGCTTTGAGGTCAACCTTTCCAGGCGCTCGTGTTGTGCCTCTCTCTGTGTATTTACCTGGCAGCGCTGCCAGCCCAAGGCACCAAACAGGAGAAGATTTCACAAAACTTTTAATGCGAGCAGGTTTTTTTAGCTCACGCTCGTGCTAAACCTGGAGAGGGGAGATGAGGACAGAAATGATGGGACAGAAAGGCAGGAGAAGGAGGAGGAGCGGAGTGTTTTGAGGTCCAGCACATGCTGCTGATACCTTTAAATTGGAGCCAGAGGTTTAAAAATAACCTTTGGCAGCAATAACAAGATGTCCGAGCCCTCTAACCACCTGGCCAGCTGGGGACGGTGTCTGGTGTCATCCCTGATGGGGAGCCCACCTCTACCAGAGCAGCAGCACCCCGGGGGCTATAAGATCCTCTCGGACGCACATCCCTAGGTCAACGAGCAGCTCCTCACCCGTGTTCAGATTTCCTCCAAAGATTTTACCTCCTTCACTGCTCTCTACTGTCATTTTAATATTCCTACTCCATTTCCTCTGGCTCTCCACGATGCTCCTGGCAGCAAGGAGGCTCTGGCCAAGCCGCCGTCCGTCTGGGAAGCAGCCAGGACAGACATTTCCACACACTTCAATCTTTTTTAACTCCAGGGTGGGAGAAAACCACCACTTCAAATGCAGCTCTTCAGGAAATACCCTGACATTGCTGACGCCTGGACGTGGCATCTGCGGGGGCTGCCAGCAGCTGATCCCGTAAATCTCCCCGTGTGCCGAGGAGGGGACAGACCCTGATCTAGGTCAAGGCCAGGTGAGATAAGACAGCTCTGCCCCCTGGTTTAATGCCACTTGCAGGAAGCTGGGTGGCTCCTGGACCACTCTGGTTTTACAGCAAGGGAGTCTGGTGCCTTATCGAGCTACGACAGATTGATGCGTTTGTTTTGGCAGCCGGGCACATCTCCGAGTTAGGAAAAGCCTGCGTTAATCCTGGGGAAAGCTTTAAACCGTGGCCACTGAGGAAAAAGAGCTCTGGCTGCCCCTGTCTTTGATCACTTTAGTCAAAGGGCTCTTAATGGAGATACCAGGCTAAGAGCAGAAGCTCTGGATTCATCCACAGGCAGAAATAGGGGCCAGGGAACAAAATGAGAAATTTTTGTTGCTGAATCAACGCCCGCCAAAGGCCAAGGATTTATAGTAGTGAAGAATTTGCTTGTGTGTGCTGGTAGTGAAATGTCCCCCACTCCCACGAAGGAGACGTTGGTCTCAGAGTTTTCTGAGATCCCATGAGATCGTGGGTTTGATTTCATAGAATCATAAAATCACTGAATTATAGAATGGTTTGGGTGGGAAGGGACCTTTCAAGCTCATCCAGTGCAACCCCCCCCACAGGGAGCAGGGACATCTGCAACTTGAGCAGGTTGCTCAGAGCCCCATCCAACCTCCCCTGGGATGGGGCCAGGGATGGGGCAGCGACTGCCTCTCAGGGAAACCTAGGCCAGGCTCTCAGCACCAAAAATTTCTTCCTTCTTTCTGGTCTAAATCTCCCTCTTTTAGTTTAAACCCATCTCTCCTTGTCCTGTCCCAACAGCCCCTGCTCCAAAGTCTGTCCCCATCTTTCTGACAGGCCCCTGGAAGTCCTGAAAGGCCCCCAGAAGGTCTCCCTGGAGCCTTTTCTTCTCCAGGCTGTCACTCTTGCTCTTCGAGGCTGCAAAGACCCTGGGCAGAGAGGAGGGATGGTCTTGATGGGATTTCTGGGGTGAACATTTTAGCTGGTTGTTATCCATAGGTGGCAGCAGTTGGCTGAGCTGCCCCAACTCCAAACCTGGCACAGCTGGGAAAACGCAGCTCAGGAGGAGGAGTTGCCCAGCCTGGTCTCCCTCCTCCAAAGCGAGAGGTCCTCACCAGAGGGAGGATTAACCACAACCCTCCGGAACAGGCTCCGTGGCACTACAGATTCTGCATTCCTGTTGTGCCTGGGAGGGAGCGTTGCCTTCTGATCCAGGAGGAAAATCGCTGCCTGCTCCACCTCAGGGTGGTGGGGAAGGGGCTGCCGGGCGACTTTCTCGCCACCGACCAAATTCTTGAAGCTGCTGGCATGTCACATCCCCGAAGGGAAGCTGGCAGCAGCATTAAGCCTCACTGGCTGGGCATGAGACATCGGTGACGTCCCAGGAGCACTGGTGGAGTCCAGAGGCAGCAGCTCCTTCAGCTCCGCTGCCTTTGTTGGCTTCTAGATGTTTCTGCAAGTACAAAACGCGACAGGAAAGGTTATTTCCCAACACACAACTGGCAGGTAACAAAAGCCAGTTGCCAGCTGTAACATGGAGCCCAGAGAGCCAGATTTTTTTTGAAACACAGGAAAACACAGAAACCTTGCTCAAGAGCAAAGTGCAAGGGGAGTCGCAGTCAACTCTGAGGCTCTAATGAGAGGAAAATCGAAGAGGAAATCCATCCAAATCCTCTCATCTGTCTGTTTTTAAAGGAACTGACTCTTGATCAATCCAAATGAAATTTATCTTCCTCCTCAGCACGCCCAGGACAGGCTTTGTCTTGAGAAATCAGCCTGGATGCTCTAGACGTTATCACAGGGATATATCTCTCAGGAAGGATTTGAGGAGGAACCTGAGAAATGACGCAGCTTCACTAAACCAGGAGTGACTTGCCAGGTCTGAAGCTCTCAAGTTTTAGCCTTTTTTTTCCTTCTGGGCCAGAAAAATCTCCCGAGCTCATGCCTTGGGGCTGTTTGTGCTTTGCAGCTGGTGGGGTTGGGAGTGAGCGCTCCCAGCAGGGCTGGCCTGGGAGGGACCCCGAAATCAAACCTGATGACGAGGCACAAACCCAAAGCTTCATGTTGGGCGTGGAAAAAACCACGTGGCTGTTTAAACCTCCAACTGGTATTTGTATATTCAAAGTCCATCGCAGCCTTCAGCCAGGTCCTGCCCTGGAAAGCGCTGAGTCGGCGTCAACCACAGGGGAAACTGAGGCACGGCTGGAAGGACTTGGTCCCAAGCTGGGTCACTCATGCTCTTGTGTTTGGCCTTACGCCTCTGGGGTAGACTTTGAAAATAAACAATTTATTTACAGCCTTGTGGTGCCAAGGTTTTCCCTGAAGCTGTCCCAGCTGATTTCCTGGGAGCTCGCCTACGGGTCAGGCGCCCGTCCCAGCGAGTGTCGCCTTGTTCCGTGGGCCAGGCAGAGGGATCTGGGGACACGGGTCACCTGGAGCGTCCCCATACCAGGGCGGCTTGTCCTGCTGAAAAACACAATCCTCTCGGGCCTGTTGCAGCCCCATGAGCTGCGTGGGGAGATCGATGTCCTCCTGGAGCTGCCTCTCCTGGAGCTGGCTGCTCGTCACGGCTGCTTAACGAATAATTCCGGCTTCATGACAAAAATCACAGGCTGGGGGAGGAATGAACCTCATTGCACAGAGAGTCTGTGCCAGAACCATCCCCAGGCTGGGATATGGGCTCCCTCCTGTCTCCAAAACCTAAAATGGCTAAAGCAGCACCCCCCAAAAAAATGCTGTTTCTCGCAGCCATCCCAAAATTGCAAGATTTTATCACAAACCCTCAGCATGTCGGGCTGCAGCACTCTGCTCTGAACCAGTACTGGATTTGAGCGAGAGAATAAATAAATCACATGTTGAGCTACAGCAAATATCAAACTGCCTGCTTGTCCAGGCCTGGCCTAGGCTGCCAAGGGCAGGGTGGAGTCCCCCTGATCCCTGGAGGGATTTCCAAGGCGTGGAGCTGTGGTGCTGAGGGACAGGGCTCAGTGGTGCCCTGGCAGGGATGGGGCAGCGCTGGGGCTCCAGGAGCTGAAAGGGCTTTTCCAACCAAAACAATTTGATGACTCCATGATATAGAATCATACAATCCTAGAATGGTAGGGGTTGGAAGGGACCTCAAGAGATCATCGAGTCCAACCCCCCTGCCAGAGCAGGATCACCCAGGGCAGGCCACACAGGAACAGATCCAGGGGCATCTGAAAGTCTCCAGAGAAGGAGACTCCACAGGCTCTCTGGGCAGCCTGTTCCAGGCTCCGTCACCCTCACAGGAAAGAAGTTTCTCCTCCTGTTGAGGTGGAACCTCCTGTGTTCCAGCTTGTCCCCGTTATTTCTTGTCTTATTACTGAGCACCACAGAAATGAGACTGGCTTCTTCCACTTGACCCCCACCCTCAGATACTTATAGATATTCATAAGATCCCCTCTCAGGCTTCTCTTCTCCAGACTAAAGAGCCCCAGTTCTCCCAGCCTTTCCTCCCAGGAGAGATGTTCCAGTCCCTTCATCATCGTCATAGCCTCCGTTGAACTCTTTCCCTGTCTCTCTGGAATTGGGGAGCCCCAAACTGGATCCAGTATTCCAAGATCTTTCTCCACGGAGCTGCTTTCCAGGAGGACGACCCCTACTCTGTCCCGGAGCCTGGGGTTATTCCTCCCCGGATGCAGGGCTCTACACTTAATTGTTTAGGTCGGATACACCGGTTTAGGTTTAGGCTGGATAAACCCAGTTCCCTGTTCTCAGGACAACCCGTTAGGTNAGTGCAGCCCCGGGAAAGGAGGGGGAGAACGAGCGAGCTTGGAGGGTATCGAGAGAGGGTTTGCTTTTGGAGAGGGCAGCTGTAAGGCGACAAGGAATCGCTTTGGAGTGAAAGTTGCGGGAGATGGCGCCGTGCCTCAGTTTCCCCGCTAAGGATTGGTGCATTAACGGGGGTGTGGGTGTGTGGAGGACGCTCGGGAGCGGATGGATGCGTCGTTAGGCCCGGGAAAACTTCGTCAGGGACTGCATGCCCGGGGGGTGGTGGGGGTCCTGGGGTGCTGAGTGCTTCCCTCGCGGTCCAAGCGGGTGCTTTTGCAGTTCTTCCGGATTTTGCAGGGCTCGGTGTCTTCCTGCAGGCCCAGGGGGCTGGCAAGTGGCACTTTTGGCTCTTTCAGCCGTTTTGGAGTTTGCTCGAAGAAGGAATCAGATTGGGGAAGTGGGAAGAGTCAGCGTTTAGCAGGGGTCGCGGCTTTGTACCAGGAGGAGAAAAATACTTCCCCAGCTGAGACCTGGGCACGTTGGGAGCCGGGGAGAGCAGTTCTCTCGGCCGTGCTGGAAGCAGCCGTGGCAGGAGGAGGAGGGATGTGCCGTGCACGATGGGGGTGCAGGGCTGGCAGGTTTGCCCCCAGCTCGGAGCGGGGGAGGCGGATTCAATGCTGGGCAGGCTGGGGCTGGAACCCCTCGCATGAAAAGCGTCGGTACGCGCCCCGAGCCAAAGCCTCCTTTGCCAGCTGCGCAGTCGCCGCCTGAGGTTTCGTAAGTCCCGAGCGTGGATCCGAGGAGGCGAACTGGATTTCTGCAGGGAAGCAAAACACCCGTGAGGAGGGGGGTTCTGGGAGGGTGCTGCTCAGACTTGCCAGGCCCTTGCTCGCTGCGAGCGGTTGTTTTCGAGGGAATTCCGGTGGTTTTGCGTGGAGCTCTTAGCTCTCCAGCTGCGGATTGAAACCACGCGTGGCGCAAACCTCTGTCCCCGGTGCGGTGCCAGCTGGGAAGGCACGCGGCTCAAATCTCTGGAGAAATCTCTGGAGAAATCGCACACTGCCCCCCAGTAAAGCTCTTGCGGCTGGTGCGTGGGTGGGGGGTCAGACTCTGGCTGGGTTGGGGCTGCGGAGACCATGCTGTGGCCCCTCTGCATTGCCAACTGCCCCCCTTTTTTGCTCGCAGGTTTTTAGATCTGCCCGAGAACCAAGATCGAGAACCATGGCATCCATCCCATCGAGCGGCTCGCTCATGGCGACGCACAACTACCGCAGAAGTAAGGGTGGGCTCGGGGCTGGGGTGGGCTCGGGGAGATGTGGCTCCAGCAGCGACAAAGCCGAGCTCAGGGATGTACCTTCAGCCAAAGCTCCGCAAGACCTGGCAAAGAGCGGGCTGAGAGAGAGGGGCGGGCAGCAGCCCTCCCTCCTGCTGCTCAGACCCTAAACTGCTACCCAGTTGTACCAGCTGGAGCTGGGTCTTGCAAACTCCTTCACCTTGTTTTGAAGGCTGTAGGTGAAGGGAAGGTGTCAGCTTCCGATGCATCTTGCACTGTTGCTGCGGAAATGAGCTGCGAAACTGGGCAATGGCAGCTAGTGGTACCTCTCCAAGGGAGAGACTTTCGGGTTTAATGGATTGCTTAAACCAGAAGGAATTAGTGTTCTGCTTGAGCTGAAACTCAGAACGGGCTTGTAGCAGCTGGACTAAACTGCACGGATTATACACAGGGATCTGCATCCTCTTGGCCTCAGGTCACCCTTAGGGACCTGCCAAGCGTTGCACACACAGCCGCTAAATGATGTCCTTGGGGTCGTGTTTCCCCACGGAGGTGCTGAGGTGTTTTTCTGCTACCTGCTCTTGGCCAGCTTGTAATCTCAGCAGTATTCCCTTCCTAGGGGTTTTTGTTGACCTGGCACTAAAGCTGGCAAAGGACCAGAGCGAGGTAGCGATGAGACTGAGCCCTGTCACCCCAAGGCCATGCTCGACTTTTCATGGCACGACCGAGGGTCGATGGTGGCTCTGACGGCCGTGATTTCTCCGCAGGGCGCCTGAGCTCCACATCCAGCAACAGCTCCTGTGGCAGCTCGGAGTATTCTGGGGAGGTCATCCCCCACCCTCCGGGTAAGTGCTGCCTGGCTCTGGGGTCATGAGGGGTCTCTGTTCCCAGCCCCTCCACTCTAAATCTGACTGGAGATGACCCAGCCTTTCCTTTGGGGTCGGACTGGGGTGGTAGCAGAGCTGCTTTGGGTTGCACTGACCTGGACTTTCCCTGGCACACGCTGCCCCCCAGGTCTGCCCAAGTCCGACCCTGGCCACTGGTGGGCCAGCTTCTTCTTCGGGAAGGCACCTCACCCGGCCATGACAACCGTGTCGGAGTCCCCGGAGAGGTGAGTGCTTTCCTGGGACCAGCGCCAGTTGGGGCCAGGCCTGCCGCGTCCCCCGAGGCGCATCCCGACCCCACGGGTGACGTCTTCGTGCCCAAAAAAATGCAGAGGGACAATGTGACGCCTGGGCGATGGCCTGACCTTTTCTCCGCTCTCTCCCGCAGCTCGGGAGCTCTGCGTGTGACGACAGGACCGATGGCATGTGGCCCGGCGCCAGCCCCGGGAGCAGGACGGAGGCGTCACGCCAGCGAGCCCAGCTCCGGGCCTTCGGCGTGAGCGGGTCGGCGGCTTCTCCCCACGCCGGTGGGCACAGCCCCTTTCCCCCCTCCCCTTCCCCAACTTGTAGAGTAGACTGGCTGCTCCAAAGCAGAGGTGCCTCTGTGTGATAAACCAGCGCAGCAACCCCTTCCTGATGATTCCCACACCAGCTTTTTTACTCTTTTTCTCAACGTAACTACGCCTTTTCCACTCGGCAACGACGTTTTTATTTACCTTGTCCTCCTACAAATGGCAACTAATAAACTTGAGCAGCCTTGTAAAACCCTGTGAGTTATTCTCCCGCTGCCCCCGTGGGTTATTCTCCGTCTGCCCCCGGCAGGTTAGGAGGGCAGAGCACTGCTGTGGCTGCCTGTGGGGCTGGACCAGGACACAGCACAGCCTCTAACAGCAGCAGGGGCTGGTAAAGCTGGATGGCACCATCATGCCAGCGTGAGTCACCGGTGCCCGTGTGGTTTGCATGTGAGCAAGATCCGGCTCAGCTGTGGCAGTGCTGCGGCGTCTTCCCCCACCCTTTCCTCCTTACTTGGCTGCACAAGCCTGGCCCTGCTGGCACTGGTTTTGCTCCTCCGGCGCGTTGCTGCCCTGCCCTGCTCCAGTGCCTCTGGAGGAGGAGTGAGTGCCTGGCTCTGGTCAGGGCTGGGGGAAGGGTTTGAGTGCAGAGTGAATCCTTCTGAACGAGGGGAGAGAAAAAGAGCTTGCTCAGGGCTTGTGTTTTGTGGGTCTGATGTCAGGCTGGTGCTTGTGGTGTGATGGCTCAAGGGGTGCGCTGCACTGGGCAGCCCTGGACCCCAGCTGGTGCTTGGGTTGATTTTTGCCTTGAATTTGGTAAGTTGATTGCTTGGCTCTTCTGTGGTCAGTCCCACTGAGAAACAAGAGCCTGCAGGTACCCGTGTGCTGGGGGGCAAGGTCCCTGGGCCTGCTGGAGGCAAACAAGACCCTGGCAGGGTGACAGATCTTCCTGTTCTGAGTTGCTTTCAGCCCCAGCACAAGCTCTGGGATGGTCTGTGTGCCGCAGCCCCGATGGCAGCTGGGGACCCCGGGTGACTTTGCACCGCTGGCATCCTGTGCGGGCAGGGGCGAAGGGCAGAGCCTGGCTCAGGGAGCTGCCAGGGGGAGTGTGTGGGAGGGGAAAGTGGCTGCTCTGCTTTTTGTCTGTGCTGCAAAAGTCACTTCCAACTTTGGTCCTTGTTTCTGCTAGGGAAAATCGTTGTGTAAGCTTTGTCCTGAGAGCTGGCTCCAGGCAGCTGTCCTTGTCCTCAGGGAAGAGGGGCTGTCCCCACCCTGTCCCTAGGAGGGGGCCAGGGCAGCACTGGGACCTCTGCTCCCCTTACCTAAGTGTGTGTGTCCAAAGCAAAGGGGGGAGGGTGTGGGTGTCTCTAGGGCCCAGAGGACCCCCTGAGGCTGCCAGCACTCTGAAGATCCCCTCTGTGTCACCCCACGACTGATCTGATGTGACTTCCAGTTAGGCAGCAAAACCTGGGTACTGGGCACTGCTGGGGGGGCTGCCCCTACATGCATGGGGCTGTGTAGCATAGGAGGCATGTGGCAGCCTTTAAACTTATCAAAACAAGAAAATCAAGCTTAAAAACAATAAAATCACTCATTTTTTGAGTAAGACACAAGGCACCTGGCTGGTGAGCTGGGAGGGGTGGCTACAGCATGGGCTGGTACCATCAAGCCCTGCTCTGAGGTCTTCCCATGTCCTGACCAGACCCCCTTTGGCCGCTGTTTGCAGCCTCAGGAGAGCAACAGGGTCTCATCCACTACTGGTTGCCAGCAGAAGCCCCAGATTTTGGAGACAAGTAGTTTTGTTGTTTTTTTTTTCAAGCCTGCAGCCTCAGACTGCAGATTCAAGTGTGGACATGCAAAGGTAAAGTCAATATCGCTGTATTTACTTGTTGGTCTTGTGACAGTGGAGGGCCAAGCCCAGCTAAACAAGGAGAGCCTGGCCCCACCTCCCCCAGACTGCGTTCTCAGGTAGTTTCCTGGCATTGCTGGGACCTTGACATCGCCTGGGTTGCTTGAGGTGCCTGGTGCTTTTGGGGTCATTCTGGAGATAAGGGGAAATGGCCTCAGCTTGTGCCAGGGGAGGCTGAGGTTGGAGCTGAGGAACAATTTCTTGCCCTTTGGGGTTGTCCAGGCCTGTGCCAGGCTGCCCAGGGCAGGGCTGGAGTCCCCCTGATCCCTGGAGGGGTTTTCAAGGCGTGGAGCTGTGGTGCTGAGGGACAGGGCTCAGTGGTGCCCTGGCAGGGCTGGGGCAATTCTGGGACTCAAAGATCTTAAAGATCTCTTCCAAGTAAAACAGTTCTATGATTTCAACCGATTTTCCACATTTTGGGTCGTTGTGCTCCCTGCTGTGGGATTCCTTGGGCAACAGAAGGCAGAGAAGCAAAGGGGCTCTTTACACACCATAACCCACTCTAACTATCCCCCCCATCCCCTTCCCACTGGCAAAGGACCTCCCAGGGCACCAACCCCCCTGGGGCACAGTGTCCCTTCCTCTGCCCCTCATCCACTGCCTCGTGACGAGACACTGTGGTCTGACTGTTGATTAACTCACATATTTGGGCAAAACCCCAGTGCTTTCCACTCGCACTTGGCCCTTGCAGCAGCCCTCGTGCCACCCCCTACCCCCACTCCCAGGAGCAAATACTTCCTTTCATTGCCTGCTACTTGCTGCCTGAGGAATTATTAATTTATTTTTTTTTTCTCCTCT
Source organism: Baryphthengus martii (assembly GCA_013396935.1). NCBI lineage: Eukaryota > Metazoa > Chordata > Aves > Coraciiformes > Momotidae > Baryphthengus > Baryphthengus martii. The sequence goes on from VWZK01019582.1 coordinate 42,035, forward strand.
TGTAGCTTTTGTGTCTCTCTCACCCTTCAAAAGCCAACGTGGGGCCTTAAAAATAGAAGCGACCGGTGCAGCTCAGCCGCTGACGCTGGTCCCAAATGCCACCCGCTCCAGTTGAACTGGCGAAGAGGGCCATGCCAGGCTGAAACCAGAGCAGGTGGCTGCCTTCAGCAACAAGGTTTGTTAGATAAACCCGGTCTGGGGGGAGTCACACAGAACTGGGGGGCTCCAGCAGCTCTGCTTTCACAGGATGGATTTTGGGATGAGCAGAGACCCTGTAGTGGCCCCGTATTTTTGTGGGGAGCCGCAGAGCCCTGTCCAAGCTGAGCTCCTGGGAGAAGGTGGGAAAAGCTGGACTTCCCCCCGCCCAACTCTCTAATTTTAGAAAGCAAGTCATGACTTGGAGAAAGGCCAAGAGCCAGCGGACTGGGCTGGAGGGCAAAGCCCAGCAGCGGCTCGGCGTTAAATGCGGCTGTGGGAGGAGGAAGGAAAAGCTGCTGTGGGCAGCGTGGTGTCCCCGTGTCCCCCCACCCCAGCTCCACACCACCCACCCAGGCCGTGCACATCACCCCGGCACACCCTGCGGCTCCTCCTTCACTTTTAGCTCCATCTGGTGGCAGCCAGACCTGTACATTTAATATTTTTATTGCTCCAACACACCCTGCAGCAGGTCCCAGCCCTTTCTTGGTGTGGAATGATCCCATCAGCTGCCGGACATGGCTTTAGTCTTTAGTTTCTTGTAGAAAGGGACTCACTTGGGCTGTGCAGCCCTCAGCCCTGAAGGAGTTTCCAAGGCTTGGAGATGTGGTGCGGAGGGACGTGGATTAGTGGTGCCCTGGCAAGGGTGGGGCAACTCTTGGACTCCAGGAGCTGAAAGGTCTTTTCCAACTAAAATGATGCTATGATTCCGTGATTCTATCCCTGTGCTCTCTGCTGAGGAGCTCGATCAGGTTGCAAGATGCTTTTCCAAGCTGAGCATTTCCTCTTGCGACTGTCTCCAAACCCAACCTGTTGCTTTTTTTCCAGCTGTGACCACTCTAACCTGGGGCCCAGCAAGGCTCAGCAACCACCTTGCTCTTGCTTGAGCTTTTCGAGGAAGCCTGTATGGGTCAGAATTTATCCCACACCTAAATGGTGTCCCCACCTCCCCTCCCCAGGCCCCTGGTGCACAGAGACCTGCTCAACAAGCAGCCAAACTCGTTTCCTCTGCCTGGCTCGGCGCAGGTGCTGCTCAGCCGTGGCAAATAGGGCAGAAACTTTGTGAACTTGCTGTCCTCCAGTCCCACTGCTGTTCCAGCTCTGCTGGGCACCCCCCCTCTCCTGCCAACAGACTAAATGGGCTATTCTGGAGGAGTCAGGCCGGCCCAGGGGAGGCTTTGGCTCTGCTCCCAGAGCTGCTTTTCAGTGAGGCCTTTCACCACTGCCAAGGTCAACTCAGCCTCTGAGAGAATGTATGGGAGGGGGCGGGGGAAATGGTACTTGGCTGGAAAAAAAGCTTTCTGCTTCTTGGGAGGGGGACAAGAGGTTCATGGTCCTCCTGTGTTGGGATACCTGGGACCAGTGAGGAGCTGAGGGAGTGGTGGGAGCATCTCTTGGCTTTGCACCAGGGGTATGATGAAGAGCAAACAGGGATGAAGCAGCGTTTTACCAAGTGCTGCCTGCACCTGAGCGAGGCGGGCGGTAACTAATTGAAGCAACGTGCATTTTACTTGGAATAACCACAGGATCGTGAGCAAGACAAGGAGCGAGAGCGGAGCAGCCCAAGTAGGAGATGCCTGTGCAGGGTCATAGACTCAAAGAATCACAGAATCATAGTCTGGTTTGGATGGAAAGGGACTTTTAAAGTTCATCTCATGCAACCCCCCCGGAGGGAGCAGGGACATCTGCAACTAGAGCAGGTTACTCAGAGCCTCCCAGCAGAGGGTTCCAGACCTCCCAGCATTGCTGGGGCTCCTCTGGCCCCGCTCCAACAGCTCCCTGTCTCTCCTGGGAGGAGGTCCTCAGGGCACCCAGCGCTGCTGCCTGGAGAAGGGGTGGCAGAGGCACACGAAGGTTTAACGTGCACCTGGATGAACAGAGCCCATTGAGCCACGAAGCTGGTTTTACCTGGGGTTGCAAGATCGAGGCTGGTTGCAAACTATTGCTTGCTGGGCAGAGAGGGGAGCAGCACGGCGAGGGCTGAGCGCCCCGGGGCGCCCAGCGAGGCCTCACGTGGGTGAGTGGGTGGATGTGCACACGTTTATTGATAAATACACTGGACACACGCTACAAGAAAAATCAAGCTGAGCCACAACTGCACACGAACTGCGAACCTTCACGTCGGCGCGGGGAGCCGCAGGGACCTCCCACCCTTACTGGCTGAACGAAGATGTAAACTCTGGGCGATGCCTTCGCTCCCACGGGGGCTTTTCCGGACTGCTACACGGCCGAGCGTTGGCAACGAGTTCTCCGCACCTCGTTACCTTTTCCCTTGGCCGCCTCCCTGCGCCCCGACCGGGAGGGACCACGGGCTGGTTCTGGGGGAGGGGATGTGCTCTCCTTGGAGCCCTGTCGAAGGGCAAACCAGAAGAAAGGAGCTTCTTGGCCAGAGCCGGCCTGTGCAGGAAGGATGGTGGGAAAGGTTCCCTCAGGAGAGGGAGCTGAGCAGCCGCCTGTAGATGAAGCCCAGCTTCTCCCGCAGGGCCAGGAAGGTGGGACGCTCCTCTGTGTTGCCACTCCAGCACTCCAGCATGATGCTGTAGATCTCGGGAGGGCAGGAGGTGGGCCGGGGAAGGCGGTAGCCCCTGGTGATTTGCCGTACGGTTTCTTGGTTTGTCATTCCTGCAAGGAAGGAGATGTCCCTGAATCTCACGTCCCCAAAGGCTGCCCTGAAGGTCCACCTGCAGTAGGCCAAGGTATCAGCTGTGAAATGGTGTCTCACTGCTACAAGGCTGGTAGAGGAATGGCTGTGGGAGATCATCCAGCCCGTACCACCTTCCCGCCCCCAGCTCCGGCACCAACTCTGCAAGCACTCGAAATTCCTCTAAGCCATCCCCAAACTGAACAATGACTTGCTAATGCTCCAGAACCTGCTCCCACATCCCTTGTGGGAGGGATGATAAAACACTTTATGACCTGTTGGATTTTGGGGACCATGGGCGAGCTGCCTGGCATGTAGCTGGAGCAGCACTGGAGGGGGCTGGCGGCTCTACCTTCATATGGGATCTGTCCATACGTGAAGACTTCGTAGAGCAGAATCCCGTAGGACCAGACGTCGGACTTGAGGGAGTAAGTGCGGTAGTTGGCTGCCTCGGGGGCTGTCCACTTCACCGGGATTTTAGTGCTGCTGCTGGTGGAATAAATGTCATCCTGAAAAGCAACGGGAGATTGGTCATGAGGGATGGTGTGATGAACACAGACACTGCTTTTGGGGCTTTGCTGGGGCTGCTGGGAAAGAGGACAGTGGGGGAATGGCTGCAGGGTGGGGCTGCTTGGTGGCCCAGGGTGATGGAAGGGACCACAGTATCCCAATGACTGACCTTGAGGAGCCGGGCAAGCCCAAAATCGGCAATTTTACAGGTCAGTTCCTCTCCCACCAGGATGTTTCTGGCTGCCAGATCCCGGTGGACAATGTGCTTCTCCTCCAGGTACCTCATCCCATCCGCCACTTGGCAGGCGATGTTCAGCAGGTGGGAGGTGCCCAGGGACTTCCCTTCAGGACCTGTTAACACAGGTGATTCAAGCATTGGGGGCAATCTAGCAACATCTATTGGGGATGTTCTGGTTTGGAAGGAGACCCTATCCCCGCGGTGCCCTGACGGTTACTCACTGTTGAGGTAGCTGTGGAGGTTGCCTTTCCGCATGAGCTCCGTGATGATGTACACGGGCTCATCCAGCGAGCAGACGGCGTGCAGCTGGATCAGCTTCTCATGCCTCAGGCGCTTCAGGTTCTGAATCTCCTTGGTGAAGTCTTCTGCCTTCATGTCGGCTGAGGGAGAAAGTCGACACGGCTGTTGTGAGCAGCTTTCTCACGTGGTCGTTGGGACCTCAACACCTCCAACTGGCATGAGGACCATTTTCCCTCCCCACAGCTCAGCCTTGTTCTGAAAGTTCATGCCTGCACATCCTGTGTCTCAGATCTAAACACCCAAGAGATGTTTCCCACAGGGCTTTGGATCCTGTTTCTAGGATCATAGTCCCACCAGGACTTGACTTATCACAAACCCCTTGGACTTGACTTGCCTCGGCATCATTTGACTTGGCTTGACGTAACTTATCACAAACCCATTGAGTGGAGCCATTTACAAAGGTGCAGCCCAAGCTTAGGTGGGTCCACAGAAATAGTCCCGGGGCTCCTTGCCGGGTCCTACTGCAGTTTGATTGGCAAAACCGACACAGTGACCAAGAGGACTAGGAAACAAAAGGGGCTGAACAACGTGACAGTGAACAAGAGACCCAACTGGCCACTGTTAACATCTACTCCTCCACCTACCTTTTATGATCTTGATGGCCACCGGTACCGTGTTCCTCCACAGTCCTTCCCACACCTCTCCGAAGTAGCCCTCGCCCAGCTTCCTCCGCAGGGTGAACTCCCAGCGTGGGCGCTCCCAACCGTCCCGCTCAGGGGGGGTCTGTGAAATGGGCATTGAACGTTTGGACCTGCTGGTGGAACCTGCATCTTGGTGACCACCAAGGCCCACCGGCCGTGGAGGAGTAAGCAGGACACGGTGCTCCACCATCTGCACGGTGTTGGGGTTGCAACCACCGCACGGAGCGTGTGGGGCGTCTGCCGTGTGACCTCTACTGGGAGCCAACGTGTGCAAGGGGGGAGATTTTTGGACACTACATGAAACATCAGGAATTCAAGTCATAATTCACTCCTCATCAGACCTCAGAGGTGGCTTTTCTCCACTTCCACCAATAAATAAAAGTGAATAAATGAATATTATTGTATATTATGGCTGATTTAGACTTCGGCTCATTAAGCATTTCTTTTATCTTACACGTTTTGATTTCACTCTCGGATTTATTCACTCACTTAATTGTTATTTCTGAGTCATAATCGGTGGCTGGAATCTAATCAGGAAATGAGTTGGCAATTTGGGAGTAATACTTTAATTGGATTTATGAGTGCCACGCTAATTGGCATGAAAACTGCATGAAAGCAATGTGGCCGCCTTATATGTCAGGGAAAAAAAAAATTGGAAGCGCAGGTATTTCCAGATTCAGTGGCGAAGGGATTTGTAACAACACGATTTCTAGTCTTTGACATGGAGAAGACATTTCATTTTTTGGGGGTCAAAAATAGAGAAATGCCATGTCCCAGCCTTGACAGGGCTGATGAAAAGTGGTACTGGCAGCTGTACTAATGATATATTTTAAATTTCACAGCATCACGGAATGTTAGGGGTTGGAAGGGACCTCTGGAGATCATCAAGTCCAACCCCAATAGGGCTTTGTTCACTAAAGCTCAAGTTCCAGATAGATAGACTAACTATTTCTATTTCCCCCTAATTTCTTTTCCCTTTTTTTCCACCCCGGCCACCTTTGGGGACCTTGGCGGAGCCGCGCCGCCGGCGTTACGCACCGCGGGGCTGCAGGGCTGCAGCAAGGGGCTCTGGATGACCTTCCAGTGCTCGGTGTAGAAGGCGAGGAGCTCCTCCATGTCAGGGAAGAGATGTCCCTTTTGGATGTAGAGGCTGCCCCCGGGGCTCTTGCAGATTCGGAAGTGGCTGACCTTCGCCTGGTTGCGCACTGCGGGGAAGCCCAGGACGGAGAAAATTCAGCTGGTGCAATCACCAGCTCCTTCCCGCCTCCCCACTGACTCATCCTCTCTGCTTTCTGGACATTTGGTCTATTAATTCACCCTAAACCAAGTCAACTCGCCCCCTGGAGTATCCCATCCCACTCCCCATCACCTCCTTTGTTCCCAATTCCTGGCTCAAAAGAGTCCTGGCCCGTTAGGACCGGAGAGGTGATTCCTTATTAGCAGGGAGAATTCCCCCTGCAAATGAACTGCTTGGAAAGCAGTGGAGCTGGACCTCCCCCGGGTGGGATGCGGGGTTTGCCATGGATTTCTTGGGGTTGTTTTCACGTGGATCAGACCAGATCGTAACGGAGCTGCTTGGTCAGAACCTCCCTCAATTCAGATTTCCATCTGTGGGAGCAGCCCAAGCCCAGGACATCTGGAGTGGCAGCATATTTTTAGACAACCCTCAGCTGACAAAAGCCGCTGGAATGAAATCCTGGGAGTTAATGGAACGAAACCATCATTAAAGCCGCTGCGAATTGTTTATGGCTTATGGACGGGAGCAATGTACTTTCCTTTGCTGCAGCGACTCAGCCACCCGGACCTGCCTCTCTCAGCTTCTAATTCACTTTTTTTACAAGCAGTCAATGCACTTTAACAAGATGCTGTAAAGCGCTTTAAACACATCTCCGTGTTCTTCACCCCCTGCTGACTAAGCCAGGAGCTGCCCCTAAAGGACCAGCCTCGTTCGTTTCCCAGTGATAATTTTGTCTGGATAATTGCTGCAAAAATTACCGGAGAGAGAGTATTCGCCCTTGCTGCTCTCGCTGTCCCGGATGAGGAAGGAGCCGTGCTGGTTGGGAGGTGAGAGGAGGAGCTGCTCGGCTTCGTTTCGGCTGATTTTGCTGAAGTACCAGCTGGAGAGGCAGAGCAGAGGGGTTAGTGTGGTGCCAGATGCTGCATGGACAGGGCCACATCCACCCCAGGGCCTTCTGCACCTTCTGAGACAGGGAGGGGGAGCAGCTCCCCCCTACCGTTTACAGAATCATAGACTGGTTTGGATGGAAAGGGACCTTTCGGGTCATCTGGTCCCTTTTGTTAATGCAGGGACACCTGCAACTTGAGCAGGTTGCTCAGAGCCCCATCCAACCTCCCCTGGGATGGGGCCAGGGATGGGGCAGCGACCACCTCTTGGGGCAACCTGGGCCAGCCTCTCACCACCCTCAGCACCAACAATTTCTTCTTCTCTCTCACCTAAATCTCCCTCTTTTAGTTTAAATCCATCCCCCCTTGTCCTGGCCCTGCTCCAAAGTCTGTCCCCATCTTTCTGTCAGGCCCCTGAAAGGCCCCCAGAAGGTCTTCCCGAAGCCTAGAGCATGGCTTGCATCCATGTGTCCTGCCACGAGAGCAACGTCTCCAGGCACCGGATTGCTTGGCGCTTCTCGACCTGCAGCTCATGGACGCAATCGGCTCTCAGAGCCCAGGAACAAATCACATCAATGAAAACATCTCTGGGAGTTGCCCTTTGCGGCTCCAGACATGGCAGCGCCGGTTGGGGACCTCAGCAGCACCAAACCAGCAGGGAAGACCCAGCCAAACCCTCTCTTCCATGCCTGACGAACACCCAGATTGGTCACCAAATCTCCAGTAAGAAAAGGCACGTTGGCTGGCGGGGTCCTGACTCCACAGGAGCGTGGGGAAGAGGCTGCTTCATCCAACCTAACGCCACCAGGACGTGAGAAACCAAAGGTTTCATCATTTGCTGGGATCGTCAGCATCTGAGGAGCCACGCTGGAAATTATACGTGACGGGGTTAGAGCAGCTGAACCAACTGCCACCCAGTTCCGAGCTGTGGCTCCGCACAGTCTGCGCGCTCGCCCGCTCGCTCTGGCTGCAGAGCCGCCCACGTTGGCTTCCAACCGCCCTCCCGTGCCACCGTGTCGCCTCCGCCTCCATCCTTATCCTCGGCCTGGGGCTGGGTACGAGCTGAGGACGGTTTGGGAGCCTGCCCAGATATCTGTGCCATGGGATTAAATGGGACTAAAGCCGCGAGCCGAGCCCGCGGTCCTCGCCGGTGTGGTCCCGGCGTGGTCCAAACCGGATGAGCTTTGCCTTTCTCCGAAGTGCACGTAGGGAGGGTCTCTCCCATCCCACCAGCTCCATCACTGCACAGCAGAGTCCCTTCCCAGTCTCTCCCTGCTCCTTTCCCTCGCCCCTGTTCCCAGGAAGTGGGGGGGGAATACCGGGGGAGGGTGACTGTATCGTCCCCGTCACTCAGCATGACTCAGGGCCCGGTACAGAGGGAGCAGCAGTGTCCCGGGGCGCTTTGCCCAGCGAGTCAGGACCAGGCTGCTTTATGCAACGAGGAGCTTGGGCTTTCCCCAGCTGAGAGAGGGCTGAGACGTCAACCCAAGCTCCGTGCCGGCTGAGAGAGGCACTGACAGGGAGGGAGCCCCTGGCACTGGATGAGGAGGGGCTGGATGGCAGCAGCACCACCGTGGCTTGACCCTACAGAGCTCCAGGCTTCCCAGCAGATCCCAACCCAAAGTGCTTCTCTCAGTGCTCCTGGATCATTTTGAGCTGTCAAGACTCAGCTACAAGCTTCCCCAGCTCCCTCTCTCCTGTTGTCACCCCTTTAATGCAGGGCAAGAAGGAGAGGAGCTGGAGCAAGCAGGAACCCGGTTATTCAGTGCCGTAGCTGCACCCATTGACATCATCACATGGAGAGACCCCATCCCGGGAGAGAGTGATGTACCTGGGAAGGGGGACCAGCACCTCTGCCTCTCAGCACATTCCCCCAGCCCTCGCTTGCTGTGCCAACTTCTTCCATCCCATGTCACGAGCTGCAGGAGCTTCCTGGCAGAGATGCCCAAGGAAGGGGAGATCCCTGCTCGGTCCCCCCCCACCGCCGACAGCAAAAGCAGCAAAGAGCTCGTGCTCCTCACCATCACAGCGGGTAAGGGCTGCCTATCCCTGGCCAGGGACACGCTACCCTGGTCCAGCCTCCGTTCCCACCACGGATCCAGAGCGTCAGGTACTTACGGCCGGTGAGCGGAGGTGCCCTGGCTGAGGTTGGCCACGTACGCAGCGGGAACGTAGCCCATGGCCGGCTCCCCCAGCAGCCGCCGGGCTAAGACGTAATCTCCTTCTTCTCTGAGGACACGCAGCTTGTCCCCGGCGCTCACGCTCAGTTCCTCCTCGCTGCGGGCCGTGAACGTGTATAAAGCGATAAAGAGCGAGGATTTGGGGACGAAGGAGACGGAATTCGGCTCCGAGTGCAACGAAACGGAATCGGACCCGAGATACGCCAGCGAGCAGCTCTCCTGCACGGAGCGGGGACGGAGCTTGTTCCAGAAAGATGTCAGGAAGGTCAAGCGCTTCCGGACAAACTGCTCCATGCCCGGTGGATGAGGTGGTCTACGCCACCGTGCTTCTGGAGGCCGGAGGAAGGGGCGATCCCGGGCTCGTGCCGCCGGGCGGGCGGCTCATGCTGCCGTCCCGCGTCCCTCGCGCGCGTCTGGGCGCTCGCCGGCCCTTCCCGGCGAACTTCCTATTTCTGAAAGTGAAACTGGTTGATCTGGTGGGACGAGTCTGGAGGTGGGATGAGTCTGCAGGCGGGAGTCCCACGCTCAGACCCACAGGCACATCTGGGAGACGGGCACAGCTGAAGCCGAGCTCGCTGCTCTCGAAGAAGGAGAACGGCTTGCTTTTTTTTTTTTTTTTTTCCCCTCTTAATTATTATTTTAAAGTGTGCTCCCCTGCTTGTTACCAGAGCATCAGGAAACACAGCTCGCTCTCCTTCAAGCAGCTCTTGTGACAAGTGGCTGACTCCAGCGAATAGTCTTGATCTCGCTTGCGTGGGAGGGCATTTTTCTTGCCCTAGGAAAGTTATTGCATCCCCAAACGTGCCAGAGTTAAAACAGAATTAAGGAAATAACCTTAGAAGAGACCTGAAGTGGTTTGGATATTTCCTGGGTGGTTATTGTGGGCTTTATAACACAAGAGCCTTTCTCCTTTCGGTCTGCAGTGATTTCCCAGGGTTAGCCTGCCAAAGTATTTGCCTCCTCCCAATAAATTCTTCCCCCTGCAGAGGATCTCTAGGGAATCCTCTTCCCAGATCCACCAGGATCTGGTGCTTGCTCAGCCTCCAGCAGAGATGGGTCCCTCTCAGCATCAGGAGGGCCTTGGTTGATACAGGGTCAGGATCAGCCCCAGACGCCTCCGTGGTATCTGGAGCCAAGCTCTGGTCCGTGATCCCCGGCTCCTGCTGCCGTCAGCACACCCACAGTCTTCACATTCCTGGACACTCTCGGACACAAATGCGCCGCAACTCCCCTGCCCAACCCTAAGAACTGGCCAAAGGCTGGAGATTTCCACCTTGCCTCTTGCACATCCACTTTAAGCCTCCTGAAGATCACTGCTCTGGTCAGAAGCTCCAACTCCAGCCCCCTCCACCACCCCCAGCCCCTGCCTGGGCTTTGTCATTTAACTGTTCCATCTAATTAGTGGGAGTTTTGTGCCTGGCAACTCCACTCCTGGCCTCCAGCCCACTATTTCGATCCTCCTCTGCTTGTAATTGGTCGGGGTAGCTCATTTTGGGTGTGCAGCTTGGTTTTGAAAGAGGTTGCTTAAAAAACATAATTAAAAAAAAAGGAGGAAAATTAAATGTGTGAGTTTAGGCTGCAGACTGCAACCGTATGGTGTGTGAGGAACAAACTGGACCCATCCTGGGGTCAACAGCTCTAGGGCTGCTCTGTCCTGCACCCCGGGTGTCTCACGATGCCCAAACATCCTGCAAAAGTTGGATTTTAATACCTGGGGTTGGGGGTCAGCTCTTTCCTCACCCTCTGCCAGGCAAAGAAGCGCAGGGCAGAGGGCAGGAGTACACAGCAGGAAGGAAAAAAAAAAAAAAAAGGAGTTTTGAATAAAATATTCAGCTCCCTACTTAGCAAAGTAGCACCTGAATATACAGGTAATTCCCCCAGGCTCTTCCCCCCGATGTCGGGCACGTAGAGATGCCTCATTTCTCTATTTTTGGGAGGGGATTGGAGGACGGAGCACAGGTTTGGCAGTACATGGGGAAGGGGCATCCCCTCCGCTGTCCTTCAGCAGCGCTTCCGACACATCTGCTCCTCGGGAAGACAATGGGCTGCTTGGTTGTGCCTTTAGAGATTATCTGATGAGATGGAGCGCGGAACGTTTATGCCCGACTGCTTTGAATGGGGACTTGCTAAACTTGTGGTTTGCAGCCAGGGACTGGAGCCTGATTTACCTTCCTTGGCCTTTGCCAGCTTGGATTCTCCAGGGGAACAAGCGATAGAGAAGCGCAGCTGACTTGTAACCCGCCGAGGCTCTTGGATCTTGATTTGCACCTAAATGAAAGAGTCGCTGGAGATGACAAACAACCCTGAGGACTAAATACTGCCTCGGAGCTGAACTTCCCAGACACGCACAACACGCCCTCATGGCTGCACAGCACACGCACGCACAGCGCTGAGCCCCACGCCAGGAAACAGCTGATAAACCACAACCTTTTTTTTTTTTTTGAGTCTCTTTTTGTTTATTTTTCCTATTAAGTTCCAGGAGCATCCCTGCTGCTTTGAATCCCTTTGGTACTATAAACCACCTAAAAATTAAAAAAAAAAAAAAAAAAAGCCTGGTCATCCAAGTTTCTGGTTGTTGTAGCGTGGAGAGGTGGGAGGATGTAGGAAAAGCGAGAAATACAGGGAAGGGACAAACATCTGATGGCTCAAGTATCTCCTCTAGTCCCTGTGACCAACTTACGAGGATGTATTAAAACCCAACCTGTCCGCACGTTTGGGGCTACGGTGGATACACAGGGACTTTAGTTCTAGCACCACTAAAAAGCACCTCCAAAGAGCAACAAAAGCAGCAGGCCTGCTCAGCAGAGCAGCTTCCCAAGGCTTGGTTTCGTTGCAGAGCGCCTGGGAGCGATACACACCAACTTCACCGGCGCGTCAAACACCGCGCGGCGCGTCCTCCCGTACGGATCGAGGGAAACCAGCAGCTCCCCTCCCCTAACGAGAGCGCCCGTTATTACAGCTCGTTGTCTGAGGTTCCCTTCCAGGTCCTGGTTACACTCAAATACATCTTCTGGCAATGAGTCTTTTGAGGTGTGGGGGGGAAAAAACTCATAAAGGAAGAGAAATATAAATCCACTTAAAGCCCTAAAGAGGGACAAAGGTGGAGAATGTGGGTCCTGTTGAGGAAGATGGTTTTGAGCACCGGGCACGTAACGGTAGGCGAGTCGCAGGGTCACGTAACCGAGGGCGCGCCACTCGTAACCCAACGACCGGCAAAGCAAAGCGCAGCGGCCGGCTGTCGAAGGATGGGGGTCTGCTCTGCCTGCCATCCCATCCTGAAGCACCCAACCACCCAGGAGACTTCCCCAGGCCTTGGGTTCACCTCCTGGCTGCTGGCAGGGGCTGCAAGCCCAGCCCAAACGGTGCTTTCCAGAGCCTTGAGGTTCCTCTTGCTCTTTCTGTTGGCATCAGAAGGTGGCTGGGAGGGTTGTTTTGCGTTTCGTGTTTATTTAATTTTTCTTTTTTTTTAAATTATTTTTTTATTTCTCCAGATGCTTCCTGGCACCACAGTGCGTTTGAGAAGGGCTTTGTCTCTTAATGAAACATTTTGGTTGGGTGCCCATGGGATATTTCAGACAAGGGGTGGTGGATGACGACAGCAGGAGAAAGGCAGAACAGCGGCACTAAAGCAGCTTCAGTTATGCTCCGTTTCCTGGGGACTGCAGAAGAAAGAGGCATCTCATCAGACTGTTGGTCTGTCACCATCAAAGAGGGCAGAGCCCAGCCCCGGGAGGCTGACGAGGGCAGGAATGGTCCAGGGGCTGTGGGGCTCGTTGGCAGTCGGCGCAGAGGGTTCAATACAGGCAGAAGTACAGTCGTCCTGGGACAGGGAGAGGTACAGGCGGTGTGAGAGGAGGCAGAGCACTGTAGGGGCTCGTGGCTGCTGTTTCTGAGCCCTGTAGGAGTGGGAGGGACTGGCTGGTGGAGAGCAGGAGTGCAGGTCACAGGGCACCTGAAATAGCAGAAGGAAGCAGAAAATCTCTGTGGGAACAGCTGGCAGCAGAGTGAGATGTTTGTACAGTGCCTGGCAGGTCTGGGGCAAGTGGGACTGAAGTACAGAACCAGCAACAGCCCTTCACACCCACAGAAGTCCTCTTCGAGGACTCCACAAACCCTAGAGTGCTCCTCAAGGATCCGAGAGGATGGCAAAGAAAAGCTAGCTCAGGTGTCACCCTGCAATTTGTGCCAAACTTCTAAAAGGGAATCAACTGGAAAAATCAACACCAAGTCAGAGTGGGAAACAGCGCGGGCGACCTATGGGCTGCTGCTTTCTGCTGAGATGATCAGCACAGAGCAGCCTCCTCTTGCCCTGTCCTGTGATCTGCCTTCCAGAGGATGCTCCTTCTAGTACGAACCGCCTGGCAGAACAACGCTTCGGCAGACCCCCTCTGCTCCTCTCCCTGAAGGAATCATTTTGCAATGCGTAAGAACCATCCAACACCTTCTCCAGACTGGCAGGTGCCAGCAAGTTGTTCATCGTCTCTTTCGAGGCTGCAGGGAGCTCCTTAGGAAGTGGGTTGAGGGAGCTCAGCCTGTGCTCTTTGTGCTCTTAAAGCCCAGGGACCCGAGGTCCGGCAGCTTTCTGCAGCTCCCTGCCACAGCAGGAGGTCCCAGCCCGGTGGGTGCTGGTAGTGACTTGAAACCCACAGTTGACAGCCTTGCTGGAGCTGAGCCAACAGAGGACGAGTGCCTTTCAGAAGCGAGGTGAGCAGTGACTCAGATGTTGAGGGGGAAATCACTGCCAATATGTAAGCAAATGATGGATTGCTCCATCTGCCCAGATGTCCTTGTTACCCCGAGGAGGAACCAGTCCGGCTACTCCAGTACTGAGCTTTCTGGTATCTCTCCCCACAAAGGTCCTGTGGAGGCTGTTGGATTTGGGGTGATGATATTAAGCGTTGTTAGAAGAAACCAGAGTCCCAGGAGAATAGGCCTGAGAGACCTCGCCCAGTCCACCTAGTCCATCCTATACTTATGTCTTTCCCCATCTTTGCCAAACCAGTTCTTAAAAGACCTCCAGGAATGGATATGCCACGAGGTCCCCAGACAACCCATTCCAGTGAGTCACTAATCATTACTGGTAGAAATGAGTTGTCTACGCTGCTGCATTTAAGCCTATTACCTCTGGTCCCATTCATCACCGGGTTGCTCCACTCCTTCCTGCAACAGTCTCTTCTGCGTGTGAAGGTTACTGAGGTGTCCCACCGCGCGCTCAGCAGCACCATGCTCAGCCACCTCTCGGAGCCCAGCCCAGAACAAACACACCGACCTTATACAAACAGGCAACACGGTCATCGTTGTCTCCATTTGTCTCCGGTCTTCTTCCCCCATCCCTGCGTCCTGGTGCTCCTGTGGTGCCACCTCAGCCGGCTCTCGAGTGCATTCACCTGGTGGGGATGAGGAAGCAGCGGCTCTAAGAAGAGTCTGAATGTTGACACAGATAATCTTTAACCTGGCCCAAACCCAAGAAGAAAGTGTTGGCTGAAGTTACCATCAGAGACATTCAGACTTGTGTTTGAACAGTGGTAGAGGTCTGAGCTCACAGAGCTTCATCTCTTCTCTCCCTACTCTATCTCTTCTGTACCTGCCACTAGTTGCCTCTGATCAGAGGGTTGCTCTTGGCTCTGGAGGACACCAAAGTTGTGGAGTCTGCCCGTAGCAACCAGCTAAATCCTGCGCTGGGGGTGACTCCACAACAGACAAACACTGGGGCACCGCGTTTTACCTGTTTCTGTAGGGAACCAACGGTCTTCTCCAGCTCAGCCACAAGCGACTCGAGATTCTCTCTGGAGGAAGGGCTTGGAGAAGGTGCCTCATTTCTGGGGACAGGGATAAAAAGGGAAAGGGACTATGGAAACATCAGCTTCCTGACGGAGAGAATCCTTCTGCCTTCTCCAACATCAGGCTCCAAGTATGAATTGCCAGATTCACCTGCCAAGAGGTGCCAACCAAAAAGCCCCTCGGCCCAGATATTTAACCATCGAAGTCAGGCTCTGCACTAAAGTGCTGGAGAACTTTGACCGAGCTCAGCATCTACTGAAACACTCCTGACCTCCAGACCTCTGCTGAATGCCAATTTCAAAGGCCTGAATGGTCCAAGTTACCGAAAATTTTTCCTACACTTCATAAAACGAAGGTAAAAGAAGTGGAGATACTACACCTGGGGAAGGCAGGCGTAGGCTTGGCAGGGTTTTCTTCTGGGTAGCTGAAACCAGGAGACCTCTTGCTTCGGAACCTCTGAGAAAGAGCCCTGAATTGCCCGTGTGTCTGGCAGTCTGGGGAAGGAAGGGAAAGCCTGCAGTGAGCACTGGTGTTGGAAGCAGAAGTGTCTGTACACGGTAGCGCTGCCCTCCATCCCCACCCACCCTTGAGACATCTCATTTATGGATTCCCTGGGCTCAGAAGGACACCTGTACTCAGAATGCAGCACAAAGGGACCGTGGCAGGATCTGTGGTTTAATGGCAGAGTTTTACTGACTCCCAAGTGAATCCATAAAGTGACACGTGGTGGGGATCACCGTGTCTACGTCCTCTTTCAGCCTCTCCCCCGGGCACCAGCCATGGGCTGCTGCCAGGGACAGAAGCTCTCAGCTACACGGACCTTCAGCCAGATTCCAGGAAGTTAACAGGCTTCCTAGAGAGGAGGCTGATGCCCCAGGCCTGGCACTGCTTCAGAGGCATCCTGGACAATGCCCTTAAGTATCTACTTTAACTTTTGGTCAGCCCTGAAGTGGTCAGGCAGTCAGACTAGATGATTGTTGTAGGTCACTTCCAACTCAAGTATTCTAATTCTGCTACTTCTATTCTATTCCATTCCAATCTATTCAAATTCTATTCTAGTTCTATTCCAATTCCAATTCTATTCCTAATCTTATTCCTATTCTTATTCCAATTCTTATTCCAATTCTTATTCCAATTCTTATTCCAATTCTTACTCCAATTCTTACTCCAATTCTTACTCCAATTCTTACTCCAATTCTTACTCCAATTCTTACTCCAATTCTTACTCCAATTCTTACTCCA
>VWZK01019582.1:57932-76811 GCA_013396935.1 Baryphthengus martii
ATTCCAGTTCTATTCCAATTCCAGTTCTATTCCAATTCCAGTTCTATTCCAATTCCAGTTCTCGCTCTGTTCCAATTCCAGCTCTATTCTAATTATATTCTTATTCCATTCTGTTTCTATTCTTTCTTATTCTTACTCTATTCCATCCCATCCCTCTCTGCATCCATTTTCTGACACAAGCCTCTCACGATGCAGCACAACCCCAGCATTTTGTCTAAGCCGACAGCACGTGACAAATGCCACCCAGAGCCGCCCCCCCGTCAGGGGGTGCTGGGGCAGCCTCCCTCCTTACCCTCGCAACAGTCCTGCCACAACCGGAGGTCCACCGCGGGAATCTCTTCACAGCCGACCATGCCCTGTGGGAACGATGCCACCCGGAAGACGTCTCTCTGGAGCTGCTGGATGTGGTCACTGTTGTCGCAGATGACACGAGCAAGGGACGTCTGTCTGATCTGAGTGAGCTGCGCCGGCGTGAAGACTCCAGGGTTTTCATACCAAAATCTGCAGTGGGTTACAATCGCAGCGTGACTCGGGAGTTGAAGAAGATGGAAAATGAGGCTGGGAGAGGGAGAAGAGTTCCCCTGCATCTGTGTGGCAGCACCCGCACCCCTCAAAAGGAGCTTTTATTCTGGTGTCAGGCAGCTGAGCACAGGGACTGCCCTTTTCTGAATCCCTGTCAGCTGCTGGCTGGAGCTGCGGGGTGGCCACCACTGGCAGCGTGGTGGAATCCCAGAGAGCTCTGCTTTAGCAGGTTGGGACACGGGTGGACAATACTCCTGCTCTACGTGCATCGCCAGGCAAAACGTGTCTCATCCACACAAGTAGCAAGTAGGTATTAGAAGGAAGCCCCCATGGATATTTTCTAGCATTTTCAGGAGACATTGGGCACATCCTCACTGGTGCCCAGTGTCCTGCAGTGAAATGAGAGTCATTAAAGCAGGAAAGGACACATTGACAGGAACTGTGGCAAGTCCTTTTGCCAGTGTGCCGGACAGAGGAGACCCTTCCTCATATCGTAAGACAAGAAGTAATTAAAAATTTCAGGTTCTGTTCCTCCCTGTAGGGAGCAAATCCCCCCAAACAAGAGCATCAAAGACTTTGGGTTGACTCCGATGACGATACCTATCTCCATCCCTCAGCCTTCGGAACTGCGTCGTTAACAGGCACATCAAGGTTGGTCCAACCCTGGTACCGGGGACAAGATCCTCCACCATCAGTGCTGGGAACAGGTCAATATTTTTGGTAGTTCCGTATAAACTGCAGGATAACAGATATTAAAAACAAAACCCAAAACGTTAAAAGACTATCAAAGAGTGGAGATGATATAAATCTGATCCCCTTGTAGGAATTTGGATGCCAGGAACTCATCCGGACAATGGTCTTATCGACAAGACAATGGGATGAAGGCCTGCCTTGGGAAGAGGTGGCCAGTGCTGATAGGATGCAGTTTAGTCTCGCTGGAAAATAGCTCTGAGGTTCAATCTGCTCCCAGGCTACAGCCCAGCAGCACCTGATGACATTCCACTCAGAACCAGACTGGTCACTTGGAGAGATCTCATTTGTCTCACCCCATTTTTAAACCTTTTACCCTTTCTTAACATCTGTGGGAAGCAATATCTGGGAAAGTTATTTGATGCATCTCCTGGCAGAAGCAAGAACTTTTCACTGAATGGTACCCCAATGATTTTGATACTTCCAAGTCCAGGCTACAGTACCTCCTGAGCTTCTCCCTGATCTCCAAGTTCTTGATCTCGTTTTTAAGGTCCTCAAACTCCTGTGCAGACGAGAGGTTGCAGAAGACTCTGAAGTCGTTGTAAGGTGGGATGCCATGGTCTCGCCCTCTCTGGATGTTGATAGCGGCCAAGTCCAACGAGACAGAGTGTGCCATGGAGAAGAGTTTCTCCGTCAGCTCCATGTTGAGGAGTTCGGAGGGGACCCGCATTTTCCCAGGAACTCCAAAGAGCCCACGGAGGAGGGGATCGATCCCGCCCTCCTGCGTGATCCTAAAAGGGGAGAAGAAGGCCTTGTGCAGGGGGATGTGGCCTTGGCGGATGGGCTGGAAGGTTTCGTTCAGCCGGTACAAGATGGGGTTGATCAAGGTGTGCCCGAAGCGGAAGGCGGCAGTGGCAAAGGCGTTGAGAATCCCCGCGTTGATGTTGGGGCTGTAGCCTTTGTACTCACCCAACATCTTCATCCCAGCTTCCCCGAGGACCTTGGGGAGCCACTGGGCATAGGTGATATGCTGCATCTGGGCACCCACGATCTTCCGCGCCTCGTGGTACAGGAGGTCTCCGTCCCAGTGGGGGTTGAGGGCCGAGAGCTCCGTGGCAACGCGGTTGTGCTCCCTGAACCAAAGCGTGTGCATGGCCGTGAGACCCAACTGCTCGTTGGCCCGGTGGTCTCCTGCCAGGAAGCACGGCACAGGGCTCTCGTTCTCATCTCTCATGCATTCCGTGGGTGGCCCCACAGCAAAGGGAAGGAGATGCTTCCCCGAGCCGGGCACAACTTGTCCTCGCTTCAGCAGCCCTTTTTGGCCGCTCAGATCCCGCAGCTCCCGCGATTCCTGCTCCGTGCTGCCGTAAACGTTGGAGGCGTCGATGTAAGACGTCAAGTGGTTGATCTGCTCCCGGGCGTAGACGGAGTTCATCAGCAGGGAGGTCATCCCACTGCCGCACACGGGGCTCGAGCGGACGAAGAACATGCAACGGCCGTTCCGTACGCGAGGGTCGTTGGCCGGGACCGTGACGGAGAAGCAGGGCGGGTCGTTGCTGCACACCTCGCTGCAGGGCGCTCCGTCCGAGAAGCGGGACATGCTAATGGCTGCCACCGTCTGGTCCATGTCGTGGTCCAGAAACTGGCCCCACTGCATGAGCATGTGCGTGAACTGGTCGTCGGGGGTGACGGTCTCGGTCCCGACCATGGCGGTGGAGACGAGGCGAGGTAGAGGAAGGGGCAGGTCCCTGGCATCTTCCGCCAAGGAAAACCCCCGGGGGAGGTTAAATCCGTTCTGGTAGGCGGGTTTGAGGAGCCTCTGGAAGGCCGTGAGAGATGCACCCCACATCGGGTGCTGGAGGTTGTTGCAGGAGCCGTCGTGGGTCCTGTACTTCTTGTGGAAGCAGAGATCCGAGCAGTTCGGCGTGCGGCGGTGGGCGGAGCAGCCCGACAGGTTGGCGATCATGGTCAGGTAGTGAGGGGACACCAGGTCGTTGTACCGATAGCCTGTGAAGGTAAAGACGAAGCAGCAGGTCAAAGCAAGGCCTCTCGAACCATCTGGTTTCTACCATGCTGTGCGAAACTCGCTGCTGGGATTGTCCGGGTGGGCCCAGCGAGGCCAGCTCTCTGCTGGTGGTGCTGCTATGTCATTTATGGGAGGAAAATGAAGCACGGGGTCACATCAGGCCTGAAGGGGAGAAGGGAGAGGAGACAAGACGGGAGAGGAGACAACACGAGAAGAGAGAAAAGAGAAAAGAGAAGGGGGAAGGAGTTCAGTACAAACTGCACAGAGGTAGAAACCAGAAATGCTGTGACTGGTGGACTAAACCATGAGGGTGGTCTTGGTGTCCCCTCTAGGTTTATTTTAGGCCTCCTTGGGTTATTAGTGCAACCTCGAGCACCACCCACCACCCAAACTCTACGTGCCGAGCAGCAGGGAGGCGGCGGGCGGCCGCCAGGGCCCTACGCCGCGCGAAAGCGCCGACTAACGCCGCGCTCCGTGGATGCTGACGGGGCGACGAGGAGCAGAGGCTGGTAGTCCAACCAGCCCAGACGAGACCTGCAGCCTGGAGAAAGACTCCTCACCCCCTGGAACACTTCCAGGCAGGCAAAAATATTTACGGGCCCTGAATGTACACGCCTGCTACAGGATGATTCACAGGAGGAGGAAGAAACACGTGGTGGATGGGAAGGTCTGTTGCGCATAAAGGAAGTCCCAGCTGGCAAGTTTGGGAGTCCACCTGCTGAATGCTTGGCCCTCACTAAGTATTTTTGATGTTTCATTCCTGTGCTCTTTGCTCTCCTGCCTCGATAAAAGGAACCTGAGTGGCTGGAATCCACCTGAGCTTGTGGCTGAGAGGTCACAGAGAGCCAGGGGAGCGATGTCCCCCATCCTCTGTTACAGCACCCAAATACTCCAGAGTTTGCGGGAGTTTTCTCGTTGCCACTCGGAGGGCGGGAAACATCTCTGCTGAGGGACTCATCCACAAAGATGCTCCTCTGAGTTAGGTGACTAAATATTTTTAAAGATTAGAGCTTTCAAAGCCAGTCAAGAAATCTTTAGCAAAACAGGGAGCAGAACCACTTTCCTGAGCACCGGGTTGGTTCAGTCAATGCAAGACCAGCCCCTCGGCTGCTAGAAAAACCATGAGATGTCAGAGAACTGCAACCCAGACAACACATTTCTTGATACACCCAAACCCACTTCACTTCCGAAACTTTCCGGATGTCTACACACCCAGTTTAGAAGGGAAAGAAAATCTCTCCTACCTGTGACGTTCATATCCACGATGAGACCTTGTTGCACGTGTTCCTGAATCAGCTGCAAGGTCCTCTCGAAGATCTCACCTGCCCTGGCTGTTTCAATGGTGTAGGGGTCCCGGGGGTAACGGAAGAGAGCCAGCAAGTCATTGGGTGTCTTAGGGCGTCTGGTTGAAGGAAGTAGAAGTGATGCAGGAATATTAAAATCAATAGGCTCTGTTCAGAGCAATGAGAATCTGCAGGCAGCAAAAGCCAGGCTCTAAGCCTAAGTCTGGTGCTTGACCCCCCCGCCCCAGACCAGTGCATCAGTCCCATGTGATTTGCCTGCATATTGCAGATGATTAAAGACAGCATATTTTTCACCAGAAAAAGACATATATTTAATTTCCTCAGCATCTCTGTTGTGGGTTTTTTTTCCCCGCTATAGCAATTTATTTTTCACTTTTTGTTGAAACCCAGAGGTTTCGGTCTTAATAGAAACTACCTTTTCAATAAAAACTACCTACCCTTTTAATAAAAACTACCAATCTTTTCAATAAAAACTACCCACCTTTTCTACAAAAACTACCTATTTTTTCAATAAAAACATCTATTGGGGTGGAAGAGGAGGGTAATTGCCATTCACTCGAGAACAATCTAGGAAATGGTTAGAATTATTATTATTTCTGTTGGAAATAACCTATCTGTATTATTTCTGTTCACCCAACACAAAGTCAGTTGTACTTATAAAATGACAATGCTGATTATTTCCTTCTCTATGCACTGTCTCTGGAGCCAACTCCAGCTGACAAAATGCACGTTGCAGATAAAAGCGACATCAAATATTTGAGTACCGCACTTTTCCAGAAGCCCACGTGCCTGTTACGAAGCTCTAGCACACCCTTACATCCACGGGGCGCAGTTTCACCCTAAAATACTCCCAACAATACTGTAGCTTTCATCTGTGGGCCGGTAACGATGAAATGAGATTCCAGACAGTTCACAGAACCACAGAATGTCAGGGGCTGGAAGGGACCTCGGAAGATCATCGAGTCCAAACCCCCTGCCAGAGCAGGAACCTAGAGTAGGTGACGCAGGAACACGTCCAGGTGGGTTTTGAATGTTTCCAGAGAAGGAGACTCCACAACCTCCCTGGGCAGCCTGTTCCAGGATCTGTCACCCACAATGGGAAAAAGTGTTTCCTTGTGTTTACACAGAACCTCCTCCGCTCCAGTTTGCGCCCATTACCCCTTGTCCTGTCATTGGGTGCCACCGAGAAGAGCCTGGCTCCACCCTCCTGACACTGCCCTTTCCATATTGATAAACATTCCTGAGGTCACCCCTCAGGCTCCCCTTCTCCAGGCTAAAGAGCCCCAGCTCCCTCAGCCTCTCCTCAGCAGGGAGCTGCTCCATCCCCTTCACAAGCTCAGTGGCTCTGCGCTGGACTCTCTCCAGTAGTTCCCTGTCCTTCTGGAACTGGGGTGCCCAGAACTGGATCCAGTACTCCAGGTGGGGCCTCACCAGTGCAGAGTAGAGGGGGAGGAGAACCTCCCTCACCCTGTTGGCCACGCTCCTTCTAACATTCCAGGAGGTCTTCACCGCGAGGGCCCATTGTTGGCTCCTGGGCATCCCCTTGTCCACCAGGACTCCCAGCTCTTTTTCCCCCAGTGCTGCTCTCCAACAGCTCAGCCCCCAACCTGTACTGATCCAGGGGGTTGTTCTTCCCCAGATGCAGAACTTTACATGGGCCCTTCTTGAATTGCATTACATTTCTCCCTGCCCAGCTCTCCAGCCTGTCGAGGTCACGTTGGGTGGCAGCACAGCCTTCCAGCGTGTCAGCCACTCCTCCCAGTTTGGTATCATCATTCATCATCTTTTTTACCTGTTTTCTGTTTCAGGTTTCAGGTGGTGGCGCTTCACGCACTTACTTGCTGAAGAGCTCGGTGCGCGTTGAGTTGATGGCGTGGTCCACGCTGCTGATGGCCTCCCGGATAGAGGTGGCTACGAACGTGTCACCGCTCCGGCCGATGTCCGTGGCTTCCCAAAGCAGAAAGAAAGAACAAAATAATCCTCAATTGACTTCGATATTAATTTGGTTTCCAAGCTGAAGAAAATCTGAGCGTCAGTACAAAGCCTGCGGTAACTCCACCGCAGGTCGAACTGTTGTTTCCATTTGCAATATGAATTTGTTTATTTTTAAGCAGATATTCCAAAGAAGAAAATAACTGCCTGAAAAAGAAGGTGACTTTTGCAGGAAGACATATTCAGAGTTTGCTCCTGGACAGCTTTGCAAATAAACATCTGGTTTGGTTGGTGGTTAAACTGGAAAACGTAAAAGTCAGAGTGGGTTAACCCAATATAATGTATTTACTTCCTCCAAAGGAAAAATTCATGAAATTAATTTGAATTAATTAATTTTTCCATTTGTGGAACACTTCTAATTCGGGTGAAGTTTAGTGTTAACACATCAGATATATCATTTGATATCAGAAAAGAAATCTGTTGCTCGAATACCTTCAGAAAGAAACATATGAATGCTTCAAAAATCACTACAGGAAGCATTTTTTCCTAAGCCAGGGCCTTTGTCACAGCTCAATAAACCAGTCCCCACTAGGCTACTGGTGTATCTAACAGCCAGCTGGAAAATGAGGTACCAATCAAGAATAAATCACAGAAATTATCTTCAGAATAATTTTAAACAGCAAAGAAATTTCAGATTCTTCTCAGCTCTTGGTGTGCAACCCCTGTATGGAGAACGAGGCTAATTTCTTCTCATCAGCTACTCACTCTCTGTGCTGGTTATTCCTGCGTGCCTGAGCAATAGCTCGCTATTTTTATTTTGAACCTTATTGTTTCCCTTTGATATTTTTTTCCCTTGTCCATTCTTCCTTATTCTCTAAGGAGTACAATTCCACCCCTGACCTCAAGTTTGAGCTGCTCCTCTTTGTTCACCACACCTCCTCTAGTGCAGGAAGTTGTAGCGTGAAAACAAGTGACTTATTTCCCATCCCCACAGGACTGAGCAAACATGGGAAGCCCTGAGGCGGCATCAGTGCTGCTGTTCTCCTTCTCCCTCCCCTGCTGTGTGAGGTTACGGCCAGACGACGACTTAGATTAAAATGTGACTCCCACGTTTTAATAAGTTTCTCCCTCCCGGCAGAGGCAGTGACTCCAGTGATGACCAGGAGGTGGTTGAAGACAACCTTTGGCTTTGCAGGGAGTAGCTGCAGCTCAACTGAGAAAACAGTGAGGAGCAGGGGCTTCCACCGTGCCTTCAACCATGCCTACGTGGGACCTCTCACGCAAAGAAGCTGAAGAAACACCAGAGCAGTCCATCTGAAGTGTAGGGCTCAACACAGCACGACCCCTCCTTAACACAAGAGCTTGAGAAGACTCAAGAGGACCTCAGGAGGTACTCTACCAGTGATGGTGAGCTGCATAGCGCTGGAGGTGAAGCCAAAGGGGTTCCTTGCGATGCACTCGTATCTGCCCTGGTCAGCCACACCGAGGTCTTGAATGGAAAGGGTCCCGTCTTGGCTTACGTGGAACTTGCCGCTCTCTGTGATCTGGATGCCCTCCTGTTGCACCATTAAAAGACAGAAAACATGTCAGGGTATGGAAAGCTTCCCATCATCCCGGCGTTCAGCCTGCTTGGCAGACCCACAGATGGCTGCGATGAACGAACGCGGCCACCAGATGTTAGTATTGCTCTTCTGGAGAAACCAGAAAGCCACCCGAGGATATCTGCTCCTGCCTGGAGCTGCTGTCAGGAGGTCCTTGCTCAGCTCCTTCAGCTTGGCCCACCCTCAGACCCCCCACCACTTCTCTGCACTTCTTACGGACGGGCCGGCTGAAGCCAATGCAGTGCCCCGATGCCACCACAGAACTTTCACGGCACATAAATGAGTCAAAAAGTCTCCAGTTCCTGAAACAACCTGAAATTGATGGATTTTTTGCTGGCCTTGAACTGCAGATACCAATTTTTGCAGGCTCTGGGGAGTACTGCTGATCAAAACCCACCTCTCAACCTGGCTGGTGGCTTCAGGGTTTACTTTTTCACTCTCCTGTTTCTTAACATCTTCCTGCTGCCCTGCCCCAATCTAATGGTCACTCTGCTGCCCTCCCAGGCTCTTTTCTTCTTCTCCCACAGTTGGCTGGAGCCCAAGGCAAACTGCACGGTCACCTCCCACGTGACCTCTGCAGGGTGATCGAGGCTCAAGCGTTTTCCCCTCTGAGTTGTTTTGTGCCTGATGGTGCTCAAAGGTGGGGCAGGTCCCAGTGAAGGTCACTGGTGTTGTTCTACAGCACAGCAGGAAAAAGTCTGAAGAGCTTTATCTAAAAAATTCCCCAAAAAAAACAGCCAGGTTGCAGCGCGATCGTGAGGGATCGCGGTTTTAACCCATTGAAGCTGAAGCCAATCAGCATCACCAAATCCCACCAGTATGAATCCTGGAAATAAGAACTAACTATTTAGGAAAAAAAAAAACCAACATTTTCTGTTGTTTTTTTCCAGGAATAGTCATTCAAGTGTTTCTAAAATCCTGGGAGATCATTGGCTTCAAGTTACTCGTTTGGAAGGAAGAACGTGCGCTCCAAGGCTTCGAGCAACACTCTTCTAGACCACTAAAAACCCCAAATCAGTGAAAAACCTGGTCCTTAGACCTTCCAATTCAATTTTTTTTCCATGTGCATTGCACCAACTGAATTAAGGAGTTAAGCTGGGAGAGGTGTTTCATTGACCGAGAGGGTTGTTTAATGTCCCCACAGCAGAGCCATCCCGCTTCCCGAGGACTGTTGCGTTCACGACGTCATCTCTTACTTTGACCCAGGTGATGGTGGGTCGTGGATCTCCTTGGGCAGCGCAGGTGATGGCGACGTCCTGGCCCGTCTCCGCCACCACGTCTTGCGGGGGGTGAAGGAACACGGGGATCACTGTGAGAAAAAGGGGTCACGAGTTCAAGAAACGCGTCAAGAAAAGAGAAATCCACGCGCAAAACATCTCGACGTGGGCAAAGTAGGGCTGCTGGGCTCCTCCTGCTCGTGAAAGGGCTCGTGTCAGTTGACACGTGTTCTCTGCCTCTTTACCAAAATCTCTGTCATTTATGTTCATCATTTTCTGTTCCTGTGTCTCTCTGCTTGGTGATCCTGCTCTGGCAGCGGGGTTGGACTTGATCTCCAGAGGTCCCTTCCACCCCTCCCATTCTATGGTTCCACTTGGGACAATTACAGCGAAATGTGCCGGGTTTTCTGCCGTTTGAAATGGTTCATCCAAAGGCTTTCTAGAAAAGATGCTCCAGCTGAAACAAGGATCGTGAACTGATTCGGGAATTGTTGGCTGAGGCTCGTCAGCGAGCGTTAGGTCAGACTAAATAATTCTTCTTGCTGGTCTTGAGATAGTCTGTGAATTTTGTGCTTGAAGCGACACTAATTTCATGGTTCTAGACAGTTTCCTTCCTTCCAGTCTAGCAGCAGTAAAACTCTGCCATGTTTGTGAACAAGCAGAGATGTTTGCTAATTTAGAACGATAATTTATAGGGGAACAAAACAAAAAGAAAATCAAATCATTCTGGTGGACGTGTATTTTACAGAGGCTTGGTTTTAGAATACCTACATTTAGGCTCAACCTATGACCTGGTAGCTGATATTGAAGATAAATGTATTTGGAGCCAGAGATAAATTTTCCTGAGAAGGAATCATTTTCTTTTGCAGAATATTTCATTTTTAAAAAGAATCTTACAGTTCATTCTGTAGGAAAGTCAATATTTACCAAGAACAAAAAAAAAATTACTAAGAATTTAATAAATATAATTTTTTTTGTAAATTATCCAACAAAAACCCTTCGTTTCCTTTCCTTTCCCAAACTCATTTTCTTAATGACAACACCCAAACGTACTAAATGGCCCCATTTTTCATTCAAACTGGTCAGATATCAGAGCTCATCTGATGGCTGTTCAAGGTCATTTCTGACCCCATGACCCTGCCCTCGTGTTTACTGGGGCAGATGCCAACCAGTACCGCACCAGATGAACTTCATTCCCACAGTTACACTTTTTTTTCTAGACTACCAGATAAATTTCCAAGGAAAACCGAAGCAGCTTCTTCCCACTGACAAATCCTGGCACTCTGGAGACCTCTTTAACGTTTTCCACCAACTGATGGAGCAGCCAGGGTCGGATGTTCGCTGCCAGGCAAAAGCCAAGTCCCCAGCCTTTCATTCCCCACCAGCTCACCTCGAGGGGTCACGGAGAGTTGTACTGGGAGGGTCCTCACGCCGATGGCACTGATGGCATGGCATTCGTACTGCCCTTGGTCGTGCAAAGCCACCCTCATCACCCGCAGGGTACCCGTGGAGAGGATGCTGTGCCTCCGGTCGTTCGGCAGCGGCCCCCCTGCTCAAACAAGCGGTGCAATTTGTTAATTGGCTGTGAGATTTCTCTTCCCGTCCTCGGAATGATCTGGGTGACAGATAAAAAAAAAATTCATTTCCTTCCCGACGTGACGCCAACCACCCAGAAATCCCGTCTTCAGTGAGGTGAGGGATAGGTGCTGCTCTGCCCGCACCCAGGATGGTGACTGAGTTGTCCTGTCCAAGCAACTGGAAAGCAGCCGGTGCCCTTTTTCTTTCCTCATAAGCCTTTTTTGAGTGCAACCTGCAGATTTCCTGACACCCGACAGAGAGTGAATCTGTGCTCAATTATCCACATTGGCTGTTTCATCAAACAAAGGGAAACGTTTAGCACTGTCTTTTTTAATCGGACATTTTGATTTCCTTTGCTCTGGAAGCTGCATCGTTTCAATATTTCCTCTATTTAAGGAGAAAAGTTCAACTCCAAAACGCTTCACCAAAGCCAAGCACAATTATTAGAACGTCTCAGTTTAGCGACTTTTTTGTCCTTATTATTCCTCTTTCCTCCAAATAAGGGCTCTATTGATTCATCCCAAACACCAAAAGGAATCTGAATCCTCCCCAGTGGATTGGAGACGAGCGATGCTCCATCATTTCTCCTCCTCTTGTCTTGTTCTTAGAGTGGATTCTGAGAGCCCTACAAAGCCTGGCTGAACTCTGGGCTGTTGAGTGAGCCAGCAAACCAGCTTACAAAGCAGTTCCTAACCTTACTTCTTCTCACCGTGCTCCTTTCCACATCTCTAAGAGATATCTTCTGAAATCTGGGCAGTGGAGGAAATCAGGTTAAAGGAGACGGAGACCATGCTGGTGGAGGAGAATTTCAGCTGGTCCTTCTTAACTCCACGTCAGGGCTAGTGCTGTGGAAGCTGGAATATAATAGCCATGAATTCTCCTCAGCACTCAACCATTAATTATGGCCTGTGAAGCATAAGGGAAAGCTGGAGGGCCTCTGGGCCAAGTGTTATTGGCTTCTGTCCCAGAAAGTGTTGGATGGGATCAGTTCAGAGGAGCCAGAGCCAACAATCACCCGAGACTTTGAAAGTCCACCAACACCTGTTGGCCCAAAGTGTTTTTTAACTAAGCTAAAAGAAACCTCTGAGGTGTGTCAGTGGTGAACCGTGATCTTCTGCAACGTGCTCCCCAACGGGAACAAAACATTGACAATGCTGGAGAGCTGGTAGCTGGTGATAATCCACTAATCTGGGGTGTCCAGAGCTTGCCTTTCAGAAGAAGGCAGGAAGCCACAGCAGGACAAAGCTCAAAGCTTTCCATGGGTTTCATACTGATGAAAATCAGCAAACTCCTGCCTTCTGACATGATGACTTAGTGTGTCAAAGACCTAAGAGGCTCAGCGCTTCAAACATCATCCCTTGGTGGCCTACAACACATCTCCTAGTGTGACTGTGCTGATCCCCACCGCAAGTCATTGCTCTGGACCATCAGCTCAGCTCTTCTCACCCACAGCCCGTGGATGACGGCACAGGAGAGAAAGAAATCATGAGCCATGGGAAGCAGTACCTGCCCTTGTCCAGGCAATCACGGGTGGAGGGTGGCCCTCAGCAGAGCAGGGGAAATCCACACTTTGTCCCTCAGTTACTGTCTGATCAGCGGGAACGAGGAGAAACCTGGGAGAATCTGGAAGGGAAACCGATGACTGAGCAGCAGGAAAAACTTAGGCAGCAAAGTTGGGTTGATTCTCAGTTCATGGGATCAGAACCAGTCACGGGACTTAAACCCATCCTCCCTGACCCAACGCTGTATCCTGGGAATGTCGCCAGCCTGAGACTCCTTACCTTGCACTATGATCCTTGCTGTCGCCTGGATGGACCCCTCGGTGTTGCTGGCGTTGCAGTTGTACTGCCCTTGGTCCGAGAAGGTGACGTTCTGGATGAAGAGTCCTCCAGAGCCGGTGATAGCGAAACGGGGATCCTGTGGTAAAGGAGAGCCCGTGCCAAGGGTCCAGCTGATGCGAGGGTGAGGGTGTCCAGACACCCCACACTCCAAGGTGACGCTTTCCCCGATCAGCACTTCAGTGTTCTGCGGCTGGATCACAAAAGTGGGCTTGGCTGGAAGGAAACGAGGGCTTCAGAAACCAGAAGCTCTGCTGCCTGCTCAGTTACGGGCAGAAATTGCTTGGACTCCTCATGCAACCCAACTGGAAGTCACCCGGCTCTTCCCCGACCTCCAAATCCTCACTGTGAGCAACTCCTCTGGCGCTACTTCTTCTTACCACCTCCTCCCTCCCCATCACTTACTGCTGGAGTATCCTCACCCCTGTCTCCCCTTCACCCTTAACAACTCCATGCTGCAGAATTCATCCCAGCCCCCAAACTCCCTCCCAGCCCCAACTGACCTTCAACCTCTGAACCCCCAGTTTCCCACTCCAGTGAAGGAACTCCCCTAAGTTCAGACCACGCTATGTTGTCAACCACTCTCTTCCCAGGCAGACCAAGAACATCTTGGCACATACGAAGCCGGGACTGACTCTGACTTAGCTCCACGCCCAGCCCCAACCCGAGCCGGGCCTTCAAGGGGTGCACGAGGCTCAATTACATGGGGTGCCAAAATAGCGCAGCACGACTTCTTGTGTCTTGACCTCCCCAGCTACGTTCTTGGCCATGCACTGGTAGACGCCTTTGTCCGACTCCTTGGTATTCTGGATCATCAAGGTGCCGTCTTGCAACAGGTTCAAGCGGTTGTCATCTTTCATGTCAATCTTATTGCTGAAAAACAGCCATAAAAAGGTGAGATGTGAAAGGAGTAAAGCCTGGCGGTCCTCTCCTGAGCTGCTGGGAGTGGTGGGGCTTTGCACGCGCTGCAGTAAGCTGGTGCTCCTTGGAGCTATTCTGAGACTTGGTGAAATTTATAGCAAGAGTTTTATGATTTATAGCACTGAATTTCAGCTCCAGCACTGATTTACTCCCTGGGTGAGCTACTTTTTCTCTCACCGCTGATTACAAACGACATTTACAGCCCCTCAGGAGAGCCTTGTGGTCCCACGCAACGGCATCGTCGCTCTTGTGAGGGCATCTAGGCCCGCAAAGCTTGTTCTCATTATTTACCAAGTGCAAATATAACAATGAATTAATATTATTATTCTGTGTGCAGCCATTTAACGGGCTCGAAGGCCTCGGGAGGGTGTCAAAAACCTCTGAGTAAGTCACCGTGGGACCCCAGTGCAGCTTGGACTCCAACCCAGCCCCAGAGCTCTGAAACATCTCCTCCTGCTTGCTACAGTGACCTGCGACTCCTGGATCCCAGCCCGTGGCAGAAGGTCCCACTGCTGCACCCCATTTGTTCCAGCACGAAGGAATCTTGGATGGCTGCAGATGATTGAAGAGGGA
The DNA here is from genome assembly GCA_013396935.1 of Baryphthengus martii. Classification (NCBI taxonomy): domain Eukaryota; kingdom Metazoa; phylum Chordata; class Aves; order Coraciiformes; family Momotidae; genus Baryphthengus; species Baryphthengus martii. Next base: position 72,135 of record VWZK01019582.1, read on the forward strand.
GAAGGGACCTCTCTCCTCTGAGGACAAAGGCAGAATCCACTATGCAAATGAATCATTCTTGCTGGGCATTTCTTTAATTCCCCTGATGTCTCCTCACTCGAGTCATATCTCGTTTGCAGAACATTTATTATCATTACCCCTCTTACAATGCTGGTTTTGGGCGCCTGCCAGCGTTTCCCTAACAAAACCTTCCTTCCAGGGGGACTTAACTCAGCCGTAAACTTTTGCTCCGCGCTGAAACTCTGGCTGGCGGGGAGCTCGCTGAAGAAGCATAAATTGATCATTTTTATTAATAACTGAGCCTTACTCAGGCTCCCACCGACAAGAAGCTCGTAAAGCAGCAAAGTAACTTCAGTTCCACAGCGGGCAACTGCTGGAGCACGGAATGTTTTATCCCGTAGCATTTCCCAGAACCATTTTGCATCCAGCATAGCCCTGAAGTTTTGCAATGTTGCTGTACAGAATCTATACCTTGCTTTGTGAGGTCTGTCTTTCAGTACAGCATTGATTTTTCCCTTTGAAAAAAAAAAACCCCAAAGCCATTCTCCCAGCACACTAGGGCTTCAGTGAGAAAAACCTAGAGACCAGGAGCATTTCAGCAGTTAATAAATGGCCAACATGGTGGCTTACAGCAACATGAAATACTAATTTTTTTTTTTTTTTTCTGCTTTCAGCCTGCAGAGCATGTTTCAGTTGTAAGCTCTTGGAAGCCATTACAAATGCAGATGAAATATTTCAAATGCAGATGAAAACACCACTTGGATTACGTTGTCACCAGAGAATGCAATTAAAAGGAAGGTAAACACAACCCATGCAATATCTTTTTTTTTTTTAAAAAAAAAGTAGTGTAAGGCAGCTTTAGTAATTACAGGCAGTCACTGAAGAGCTCGGTGCTTGCAAACCTCTCCTACCCCAGGGGCTGGCTCGTTGTGCGCGACTTACTTGTTGTGCAGCCAAATAATCGCAGGCTTTGGGTTCCCCTCTGCCCTGCAGGTGAAATAAACCGTGTTGCCCAAGAGGACGTCGACGTCGTGGGGTTCCGAGGTTATACGAGGCCTCTCTGCAAAAGAGCATTTTAACAAAATCCAGCCTAGAGCAGCACGAACCCACCCACAGCCCAACTGGAGGGTGGTGGGTCACCCAACACCCACCCTGCAACCCTTGAGCGAACGGGCACCAGCAGAACCCTGAGCACGACGGCACCCACCCAGAGCCTGCCCAGGAGTTCTCACCAACATCAGCAAAAATGATGTCAGGGAGGGAACAGCGTTGTTCATCCGAGCTCCCAAAAAAAACCCTGGAGAATCGAAGTGGTTGTGACTGTTGTCAGGATGACGGGCAGTGGAGCAGCTCCTCGCACAGCCCCAGGCAGCACTGAGGACAAGCAGACCGACTGGACTCAAGAGCTGGTGCCAGAGGTGGGCCCTGGCTCCCCCAAAATAAGCAAAGAAGTCTGTGGCATGTTCACTTGGGTTGGTTTTCTGCCCCTGGCAGCCTGGTGCTCTTAGCAACTGCCTGCTCCAGCTGAACGTAGTGCCAGCTCTCTGCAAATCACCCAGTGCCAATTCTCTGCAAACCACCCAGCGACAGCTCCCTGCAAACCATTCAGAGCCAGCTCTGCAAATCACCCAGTGACAATTCCCTGCAAACCATTCAGACCCAGATCTGCAAACCATTCAGAGCCAGTTCTGCAAATCACCCAGTGCCAATTCTCTGCCAACCATTCAGATCCAGTTCTGCAAATCACCCAGTTCCAGCTCTCTGCAAACCATTCAGACCCTGCTCTGCGAATCACCCAGTGTCAGCTCTCTGCAAATCGCCCCGCGTCCCCTTCGACAGGATTTCATCCATTATGTCCCTAATCCACCCACTGACCCCTACTCAGCCCAGTCTCTCACGATGTGCTTCGCTTTGAGATGCACTCAAGCACCGAGATAAACATTTAAAGGATGTGCTAAAGCAGGAAGGAATTTACGTCCGGAATGCTTCATTCAGGCAGAACATTTATCTGTCTTAACAACCTGTACGCTCACCGGTAACCCAGGAACACCAGATGGATTATTCATAAGATTAAGTGAGAACCTGCCACCTTCTGCTGTGGGAGGTCACTCACAGAATCCCAGCATGATGGGGGTTGGAAGGGACCTCTGGAGTTCATCTGGTCCAACCTCCCTGCTAAAGAGGCTGGATCACCCAAGAGTCTGGATGATAGGAGTTAGCGAGGATAATGCAGACAAAGCTGACAGTTGTGTGGGGGTTGAAGGCAGCTCTGTTCTGGCTGGCAGGTATTTTCTTGGTTTTTAGATAGAGAATGGCCAATACAGGGCCTGTGGGGGTCCATGGATAAACCAGCAACCAGAAGAAACATCCCACATTAAGCTGAGGAGAAGAGGAACACTGGGAGAGCTGCGGTGGCTGGAAACACAACTGGAAACCCGAGGAAACGCACGGTAGATACGCAGCTGAGCTCTTCGTTTGCCTGCAGGAGCGTATTGCCTTTATTAAGCTCTAATTCTTTAGATCATTGCTCAGTGAAAAAAAAAAAATGGCATTTTGAAATGAAAGGGTTCGTTCTGAGAAGTTCCAAAGTTAAATACTTTATGTAGAAAAAGACACACCCCTGGATTTTTCAGGGCAGGCCTCGGTGGAGGACGGCACAGGCGTCAGTTGTGGTTCCCTGAGGCTTCACTACTGGGATGGTCGGTCTGAGATGTTCCCAGTTAGCAGCATCCCTCCTGGGTCTGCCAGTCCAGCTGTGAGCCAGATGTGGGAGGTCAGCTGGAATTTGAAGCGCTCTCCCCTTGTGGTCACCTTTTCTCCTGTGATTTATTTTTTTTTTAAGCCTTGCCCATTTCCCCAGTTACTTTAGGACACGGCCATGAAAAAAAGTTGAATTGGCACAAATGGGTCTGTAACCTCATGGAAAGGAGGGAATAGGAAGGTTCTAGAGAAAGCAGCTGGGGACACATGGAGTGGGACGTGCTGGAAGCAGATGTGCCACCCAACGAGCGGTCCCCGACACACCCCCGGTGCCACGGTACAGCCCTTAATGGGAATTCATTCCGGTTTAGGCCTGGGAGCGCTGTGGGACGTCTGTCAAATTAGTCAGAGCACCTGGTGGGAAGATTTTGCTGGCATTGGGCTTTTAGACTGGTATTGTGCCAGCTGGGAGAGACAAATGGGGCATAATTCAGCGTAAAGCTCCAACGACGCAGGCAGCTGCTATCTGAGTCAGAAGGGAGCCTGTGGGCATTGAGGTGACCCTCTCCTTTTTGGCAGATGGGAGCCAGGGGAGCATATCTGCCCTAGAGCAGCGTTTTGTACTGTGGAGCTGTGCTGGGTTCGGTCCCATACCGGTGGTGTCATTGGGGTTAAGATGCCAAGCCATAAACTTGGGGTCTAAGGAGTACACTCTTGGCCAGACTCTGCTCAGTGGTGCCCAGCGCCAGGACAAGGGGCACCAACTGGAACCCAGGAGGTTCCATCTGAACAGGAGGCGAAACTTCTTTGGTGGGAGGGGGTTGGAGCCTGGCCCAGGCTGCCCAGAGAGCTCGGGGAGTCTCCTTCTCCGGAGAGATTCCAAAGGCGCCCGGACACTGCGTTGCTGGGCCTCGTGCTCTGGGTGACCCTGCTGGACAAGATGATCTCCAGAGTTCCCTTCCAACCCTCACCATGCTGGGACTCTGAGATTCTGTGACCCCACTGGGACCCTTCCATTTCAGCAAAGGAGAGAAGCAGCAGGATGCCAGGACAGAGAAGAGGGAGGGAAAGAGGTAGAAGAAACAATTTCCAGAGCAAAGCCCGACTGGTCGGGGAGAAGGTTTGACTCTGCTCACCACAGTTAAACTCCTGGGCGGTCAAGGTGACGATGGAGCGTCCGTGCAGCTCCCGAGGAGCCTCGCAGGTGGCAGCGGTCTGGATGCTGCCCTGCTCAGCGTATTTCTTCAGCAGCTCAGCCAGCCACATCAAGTCGCAGTCGCAGAGCAAGGCGTTGGAGTCCAGTCGCCTGCGAGACCAAGGAAAAGGAAGTTTATTTGCTAACCTCCGATTGCTGCCGCCTCCTCCTCCTCCAGGACACAGTCCTCCAGAGTCAAGGATCACTCGGCTGGTTTGCCCTGCATTTGATTATATCCCAAATGAAAATCTGAAAGATTTCATTCCCACAATAGTTAAACCAGATTCTTAAGCCAAGTTAGAAAGATTTCACTGAAAAACTAACATTCATCATCAGGCATTCCAGTTTGAAGTGAAATTTATTCTGTTAAACTGGATTACGTGGGGTTTTTTGGCTTAATTTGAGGCAAAGACAGACACTGAAACAGTGGGGTTTCCCCCAGAATGGAGATTCTTCTCCGCAAGGGTTGTCAAGGCCTGATCCAGGCTGCCCAGGGCACTGGTGGGGACCCCATCCCTGGATGGAAGACTCCATGGAAGAAAGGTTTCATGTTTTCAGGGATTTCACACAAAGCCGTGACAGAGCATTTTACAGACACCTCACCTTTTTCTTTGACACATACAAGAAAACATTTCACAAGTTATCCCCTGCTAAAGAAAAGTGGAGCATTTTACCTGCTCGCAGAAACCACAGAGGGCTGCAGGGAGAAACACATTATTTTCTTGTCGTTTAAAACCGTGGCAGAACACCAAAATACTTTCCTTTTTTTTTTTTTTTTTAAT
>VWZK01019582.1:76840-114605 GCA_013396935.1 Baryphthengus martii
TCCCCAAAACATGTCACAGAACCGTTTTCCAGAGACCATAAAAGACAAACAAAGCAAAGCTCCGAGGGGTTCAAGCAAGCAAGAAGTCAGTTGAGGAGACAGCCAGATTATGTGGGAAGAGCATCCCTGCGTGGGAGGAGAATCGTGCACCTCGGCACCCCTCGGAGCATTTTTCAATCTCTGGAAAATCAGCCCTTTCTTTTACAACTACGATTTTTCCTTCCCTGTAAGGATGTGATCGAGGTCCTGTCTGCGACCTGGACTTCCCACAATTCTGAAGGGTGTTTGATGGGTTCAAACCGTTGCGCGGACTTTCCAGGAACGCTCATTCCTGTGGCGTCACTGAGCTGTAAGCGGATTATGGTTGGATTGGAATTAGACACCGGCACGGAAGAAAACTCTGAACTGGTTAAATCAGTTCTCCCATCCAACCAAAACTCTTTTATAAACTTATCCAGTGGCCTTAGAAGTGCAACAACGAAAAGCTTTGCCAACCAGGCACATTCTTCCTCGGGCCCCGGCCATCTGATCGAAGATAAACAAGCGCTCTTTGCAGGCAATGTTTTTTACTTACAGTCGTTTGAGGGATTCCAGTTGAGAGAATGTCCCTGGATGAATCCTGGAAATCTTGTTGTTGTGCAAGAATCTGCAACGGGAGAACCCAGGGCAAAACCCCGTTATTCGGTATTTGCACTACGTGGATGAGAAGAGCCCAGACCAAAATTCAGCTTAAATACAAAGGCTGCCCATCGAAATGGAGCTTTTTTAAAAAGTTTACTGCCTCTCCTTCCATGAGCTACAGGGATTTCATTCATTTGTGAGTTCAGCGCAATCCACTGAAGCAGAGAGTGGGTGTGGACTGGAAAGGCTGACTCAAGATGTGATGTCACAGGTTTAAACTGGAACCTTAAAGCTCATCTGCTTGATGCTCTGCAAAGGGAGGAGAAAGGGCAGGAAATCCCCACAGACAGGACCCACCCTCTCTTTTCTGCCCCTGGGTCAGCTCCAGGTTAGAAGGGACATTTTCTTTTCCCCCACTACAGAAGATATGGTGATTTTACCAGGACAACCATTGAAGTAAGGCTCCAGCAGAAGACCTAGATGCCCTGGACTCCATGTAGTTATCAACCCAAATCCATCAGGAAATCTAATTCATACAACAACAGCCAAAGCTGGGCTTATCTCTGAACAAATTCTCACTTCCAGAGTCTTAACACACAGATAAAACTTCCCAGTTCTTCACAAAAAAATAACCTGATTGCACTGAAATGCATCAGTGGGGACCAAGATGGGATCGTGAACTCTCCATTGCCATAAGAGAGGAGGAAAATTAGTTATGTCTGTTACCTCTACAACTCCTACGAGACCATCGAGAAAAGACAGGAAGCAATTTTAAGAGGTGGTGGAACAGGAAAGACACAGAAAAGCAGCACAGCTTGCGTGCGAATGTCCGTGTACACACGTGTCCACCCGAGCCCAGCCTCGCTGCCCAGCTGGGATGCTGACAACCCTTCCTCTAAAACTGAAATCCAGCATTTTTGTTGGATCAGATACAGCGACTGAGCTCAGTCGTGGTGCACGGATCCAGGCTTGAATTTTCCTAAGGGTGTTTGCATCCCGTGGTTTTATTTCCCTGGCACATGTGGATATAAGGCACATTTCCATGCAGCATAGGATGGTCCCGTGGGTTTCACCATGAAGTAGGAACCACCATGTGAACTTCTGTCTTAGTAACCACATTTCTACTAGAAGCAATCCTGTGGAGCAGGAGACAGAGGACTTCATTTCCAAACAGCTTTCGAGAAGGATGTGTGTTTTTCTCCTTCAGCTTTCTTCTGACTTGATTCCTTTTCCACCCTGTTTTTTTTCATACACACTGCCCAACAGTGACTAATGTTGACCTTCTGGTCATAGTAAAATTTCAGTTGGCTTGGTCACGTGTAGGGCTTTCTGCAGATCTACCCCTGCTTAGGCTGAAACATGAACACAACACAACACGGGAAATTCCCTTTACGCTCTCACTAAACCTTCTACTTGGCAAGTATGTGAAATCTCCTTCTTCAAGGAGGCTTCTTTTCGCATTTCCCTCCATTTTCAAAGATCACACTTCATGCCACCAAAACTGTTACACAAAAAGAAGGGTTGGGTTTTTTTCCCCCTTTCTCCTCACCCCCTTAGTCACAAGAAAGGTCCCATCTTTACTTACAGCCTTTCAAGTTTAGGCAGGTCGCTAAAAGTCTCTGGCTCCAGGCTTTCCAGGTTATTGAAATGCAGGTATCTGCCACACAGAAAACCACAAAGGTCGGGGTTACAGGTTGCAATCAGAAGATCAGAAGATCTTTCAATCCACCAACACCCAGCCAATTGGATGAAAATGCTGCCCATGGAGAGCCAGCAGCAGCTGCTCCCATCTGAGCACCATATGGGAATTTTCCTGGTTTTCCCCTGTGCCTCGGCATTCCCCAGTACGTCCTTGGATGGTCAGGGGGAAGAAATAGCCTTACTATGAGGCATATTTTTTCCCCAGCTGAGGAATTACAACATTTCTGAGTGAGATTGTGAGTTTTCTGAGAATTAATTTGTAGAAAAAGGTCCTGGACAACCTGATAAAACTCTGAAATTGGTCCTGCTTTGTTGCTGAAGGTGGGACTGAAGACATAGAATCATAGAATAAAAGAATGGTTTGAGTGGGAAGGGATCTTTAAAGCTCATCTAGTCCACACCCCCCTGAAGGGAGCAGGGACACCTGCAGCTAGAGCAGGTTGCTCAGAGCCCCATCCAACCTCCCCTGGGATGGTGCCAAGGACGGGGCAGCGACCACCTCTCGGGGCAACCTGGGCCAGGCTCCCATCACCTTCAGCAGCAACAATTTCTCCCTTCTCTCTCATCTAAGTCTCCCTCTTTTAGTTTCAAACCATTTCCCCTTATCGTGTCCCAACAGGCCCTGCTCCAAAATCTGTCCCCATCTTTCTGATCGGCCCCTTTAACATTCAGAGGTCTCCTCCAGGCTGCATTTGCCCGTGATTCTAACAGGGGCTCCCAGCACGTGCACCCATCCAGCAAGAGCAGAACCACCTGGACACGGCTGCCGTCGGGCTGTTCCGTTTCTGCAGTGGGAAGGCACAGATCCCACAGAGATGGTGCCATCAGCTGGAACACTCGGGTCCAAACGGCATATTAAAGTGAACAGCCCAGTTCTTGCTAACGTTGGTTAATATTTTTAGTTCCACTCAAATCTCAAGGGTAACCTGCTTTTCCAGAAGCCTGGAAAACCTTCTGTCCTGCTCTAGATCACCTCTTGCCACCAGCCAAGAAAACCTGGAGTCTGCAGAGCAACAAATCACGACACCCAAGACTCCTTGTTCCCATCAGCTGTGACATTCCCCAGTTTAACTGACTCGCTCCTCACCTTTCAATGCATTTCAGGATGGTTTCAAAGCCACCTAAACTTTTCCCCATTTTTTTTCTTTTACACAGGCAGAAATCCCACAGCAGATGCTGATTAATCACGGATCTACAAATACCCGGGCTGCTATTGGAGCTGATTGCATCGAGAAATAATTGCCTGAGCCTGGGCCACGTGGCTGCTTGATTTGTAATGGAAGGATTCAAGATAAATGGTCCAGTCTCGGAGCGCAAAGCGAGCGACAGTGACTCAGATTCTGCCGTGGAGGGCAATGGTGGAGAGAGACGTCCCGGTTTTAATAAGCCTCAGATGTCTGCTGTTCATTGCTTTGGACCTTGAGGAAAGCATCTGATACTGTCTGTCAGCTGGGTTTTACTTTTTCTTGAAAAGCTGGCTCGGGGGGTACAGGAAAACGGGGTTGGATTTGAGCAAAGCTAATTCTTTTGGAACCACGCCTGCCCGAGATTGAAAACAGATGGGACTTTCAGCGGGTTGTTTGTTGGTTTTGTTGAGGATTTTTGGTTTTTGCTTTTTTTTTTTTTTCCTTTTTATTTGTGACATCAAGACTGGAATGCTCATTGTTAAAATATCCCTGTGGTCAGCAGCATCTCCTCTGAGCACAACTCTGCTTCCTACGGTTTCTCCCAGGCATCTTTGCTGAGCAGGCTGATGAAAAAACATTTTGTACACAAGGTTGGCAGCTCACCTATTCTTAAGCTTGCCCAAAACTTCCCGTCACACCCTGTCCACTTCTGCTGGCAGCCTGGAGAACAAGCTGGACCTTTCTACAGCAAAATCCTTATTACATTCCAGCCCTGTAAACGCTGCCATTGGGGACAATCCATGAACCAGAACCGTTTCACCTTTGGTCCCTGCTCTCTAATGATGCAAATAATGCCTGTGCTTCAAATATCCAAACTATCCAGCCCTGGAAACACAGCACCTGGGTCAGAGGAGCCAGTAAATCAGCTCTTACACACATCCCGTTCGGCAGCAAACAAGGCCCGTTTGTACTTACAGCTGTTCCAGAGAACGGAGCCCGTTGAAGGCGTGTTGCTGGATGCTCTGAATTTCATTTTTATAAAGGTAGCTTTCAAAAGGAGAGAAAGAAAAAAAGCATCAGGCCAACTAATCAGCAGTTGTGTTTTAAAAAGACACAGGAAACAGCTTTGAATCTCAACCCAAAGCAGAACTGATTGGATTCAAAGGCAACGTTTTATAACTGTGCCATTAACATCCAGGAATTCTGAGCGCAGAAAATACATCCTAGACCAGAAAACATTAGAAGCTGGTTGTTACATTTCAAAGAGCTTAAGAAATTACTGAGCTCCCAACTCACAGGTATTTCAGGTTCTCCAGATCTTCAAAGGATCTTCTCGCAATTTGTTTTATCTGGTTATTGTTCAGCAGCCTGTTCAGATCGAGAAAGAAAACCACAAACGATGAATTCAGTACGCGTGGGACTTGTGGCATTTCTTTTCCTAGGTGCCCACTAAAAAAAGCTCTGAGTCTGTGTTTTGCAGAGTTTAAGACTGAAAGGGGTTAGCAGATCAACATCTGGACGCTCACCCCAGTGAAGCCAATGAGAAGGTTTCTTGCCCAGAGGTACCAAGGGCTTCCAACACGCACAACGCTCAAAGACACGACCTTTTGCCAGAGTGGTTTTCAGCCCAAAGTTACAATTTTTGGCCAGGAAAGCCATGAGGGGAAGGGAGAAAGGCAGAAGGAAGTGGAGAGGAGGGAGAAATTAAACCCTTGCTGCCACTCTTGGACAACCACGGCGATTTTTGAAGGTGCGTGGGTGTGTTCAGCAGCATGTGAGCAGGAGTGTGCAGAGCCAGTTTTATTTCAGAGTACAAACCCAGCTCCCACGGGAGCTGTAGGTGTTAAAAAAAGGCAAGGCTTTGTGCTGATCCCCTTGCCCACACATATGCGCTCATGAAAAATAAACAAATACGGCCCTGACTCCTGGGGGGCGCAATTCAGCGCCAGCCTCTATCGATCCCCAGAACCTCGTGCCAGATTTTCACACAAAACCTACGGAGGACGTCGCGTTGGCCGGAGATCTCCGGCTCTGTATGTGCAGTTGCCATGACTGTGCAAGCAAATCCCGGCCGGTGCCAACGACCAGAAACACAACCTTGTACTAACCACGCGGCCGAACCTCTTGTGCAACCCCTGCCAAGCCCAACACCCAGCAAAAGGACATCAATCACTTATAAATAGCTCTTTAATACACGGCATTTAACTATTCCCCCCGGCTGTGGTAACCCCGCTGCTGTTCAGATCTGGCCAACCTCGCTGAGCTGCGGGAGCTTCCAGCTGAACAGCTCAGAGCAAGGATTTCACCAGCTATGCTCACCTTTGAAATTTCTAACTGGAGATGTGGATGGAGAGGAGAGTTGTGAGTGTGCACTGCGAAGATTTGGGCTTTTTTCTAGTGCTATTCCCTCAGCAAGCTGCCAGATCTTACTATGTTGGATCAAATTCAACACGTGCATTGGATGCACATCTTCACAAGCTCCTTTTTGCAGTAGTTGTGCTCCTCAAAAATGATCTGTCACCAGACAGCAGGTGAGAAGACAGTTTAGCACTTTCCCAGCAGTAAAGCTCAAGCTTCTGCCCCATTTTGTTGGAGAAAATAGTGTAGAGAGTGCATCAGCCAGCCTCTCACACTGCAAGCAAAGGTCCCTCCCAGGGAAGAGCAGTTTGTGCAGGTAAAAGATGGAGAGAAAAGAGGAGGAGATGAAGAGAAATGGAAAAAAAAAACATGTGGGCAAAGATGAGGAAGATAAAAATCAAACGCCTCAGAGATGCAAAGATAAAAGATACCAGAAACGCACACGTGTTATGGCAGCTTCATAAGTTACCAGCAGGCACCTGAGTCACATCAGCTTTCCAGAAGCTTGTTCTCCGGTGGAATGTTACATTAAGGGTCCAGAAAGCAGATGAGAAACTCACATGTAAAGAAACTTTGGGATGTCACAGGAATAAGGGTTTGAGAAACACCTCAGTATTTGGTCAGACTTGACCATGCTCTCTTGATCAGCTACCTGACAACCGTGGAAGGGCAAGGCCACTTCTTCATGTTACCTCTCCTGGGAGGGGGTTGGAGCCTGGCCCAGGCTGCCCAGAGAGCTTGGGGAGTCTCCTTCTCCAGAGAGATTCCAAAGGCACCTGGACACTGCGCTGCTGGGCCCCCTGCTCTGGGTGACCCTGCTGGAGCAGGGAGGTGGCACCAGAAGAGCTCCAAAGGTCCCTTTCAACTCCCCCCTGCTGGGATCCCATGTGATGCTTTGATGTGGGTGCCACTATCAAGCTGCACGTTGCCAGGGGCGTGGAGAAACAGCCCGAAGAGGTTAAGGCAGAAAGTTGCTGGAAAGTTTCTTCACAGCTGGAAGCAACGACTCACTACCCAGGGCTGAGGTTAAACAACCCGACTTCACTCATAAGGATGTAAAAATGATGTCAAGTCCTTGGAACACACGATCCTGCTTTGACAGCCAAATACAGCCCCTGAGCATCAACCCAAAGGTTTATGGGATGATTGAAGACCCAAGGATTGGGAACAACTGCTGGAGAGCAGCGCAGGAGAGGCCTTTTGTCTATTTCCCCACGGGACAAAGACAACACGGGCACCAACCGTGCGCGCTTCCTTCCCTGCCCTCCATCGGCGCGCTTTCATCTTCAGCCAGGGGAGAACGAAGGCAGCTTGTTCTCTGCTATCTGATCCTTGGCCCCGCTTCTGAGGACGCTGGATGGGCTGATAGATGGGTGCCAGCTCTGATCTCACTCCCATGGACACCAGCACCTGTCCCCTGCCACCCAACGGGCATCGGCCGCTCGCTTCACAGGGGACACGAGACAAGGAGCGAGCGAGCAGGTCCCGGAGGCAGGACGACGCCAACAGCCTGAGCAGCCCCACGATGGTCTGGAGTCCTTCGCTGACCCTCTGTCTTTAAGGCAATGAGTCTGGACCAGAACCGAGGTTCAGGAGGTCCAGCAAATTGGAACAGGTTGCCTGACTGCGCTTTGGTGTTATTTAAAAGCTTCAGCCTGGTCCGGTTTGTTGTCTTGGCTATTTAAGGAGAGTTCCAGGGGTGTCATCAGTGATCCAAGCCAAGTGAGAGCAATTCTGGAAGTTCTGATGGCACGCAGAACGCAGGCCGCTTAGCTCATCGTCTGATACTTACAAATTTGTTCGTTGCCCAATCAAAGGTTAAAAAGCGTATGGCAGAAGCCATCTCTGTTTCCTGTCTCAGGATTCCCCATTGTAATAGAAGGTTATGCCCTGGAAAAAACTCGCAAGTGAGATAATTTATGGAGTCCACCACAGTCCACATATTCTAACAAGCTGCTTTCAGAGAAATCCACGGACAAGAGAGCACATCTGGCGCCTCGAAAGACTTTAGATGGCTTCTGCACACTTGTCTGCTCCTCGACTTCTGTGCAATTCACCCAGGCAGAGAAGGGTGCAAGATCCTGGCATGACCTGGACATCGATCCCAGCTGCAATCAAGAGCAAACAGCCCAAATTCCTGCTAATGCTAAAGAAGACTGAATGTTAAGATCTACTGCTAACCAGATCTGCCAGGAATAAATGCTCTGGCAGACAGAAGCTGGAAAGATTATCAATGATGGATGTCTTAAGTATCCCCTTTAGCAAAAATCAGCCTAATTAAAAGTATCAGAAGTACGTTTCCTGGAGCTTATCAAAAGAAAGCGAAATGATGTGGCGTTCCCCTTCGTGCCAGCTGGTGAACTGGGCTCCAAGTGAGTGGGTGGACTCAAACCTACAGGTTGTATTCCTAGAAAATTCTGCTGGGAGGTTTGAGATGTACAAGCACCAGGAGATCTGGCCCAGATTCACTAAGAGAACATTTCACATTCGCTTTCCTTGAGGTTTTATGTCCTGACCGCCCCTCCCTTCTCCTTCCCCACCCTCTCTCTCGGGGTTGCCAAGCACAGGGTTAAATCACATTCAATTACTCATTCTCTCTTTTGAAGACTGTATGAAATGATGTGACAGTACAGAACTCAGACTCAGACCGTGTGCTCTCTCCTCTTTCTGTTTGACAAACGACATGCTACAGTCCACATGACGTAACAGCAGTTTTTCCCCCTCTCACCATTAAAAGAAAGCATCACGTAGGGATGGAAGGGGGAGAAGAAGCGAGTTCGATGTTCAGCCATGTGTCTCCCCTTGTTGACAGAACGATCTGCAATAGCCACTTCCCATATCTGAGGGAGAAACTTTGCTTGAGACCCAAGCAGGCTCCAACGTCCTCTCCTTGCTGGCAGCAACACCTTCTCAAGAGCTACTAGAGGGTTCAAGACAGAGCCTCCATCTTACTTCTGCTGCTCACCCTGAAACTCTTTACAAGCAGCATCTAAAAGAGAGCTGCAGAGCTCACCAGGAGTGCTCTTCGGTATCACCTAAGCAGAAAGAGAGATGTGATGTGAGTAATGACATCAACATGGCAAAGGTCCAGGCAGAAGCATGTAGGATGATGTGGCCTCCACAGAATAGCTGTTGAGGAGCTGGATGGCATACAGGAGGTTTTATTCCTCCATCTTCCTGCTACTCTGTTTTTTTATATTTTTTTTACCAGGGGGACACATTGGGAGTTGAAAAACACACAAAAGAAACCCTGACACCAACATCTGCAGAGGAACTGAGAAGAGGCAGGAGGAAGGGAGGAGGAAAGTTTACAATTCTAAGACCTTTAGCCCACAAGGACTTCCCCGACGCACACAACCTTGCAGCCAGAGGCTGAGCAAGCTCCCAGGGGTGCAGTATTTAGAATAATTGCTTATTACCTGCCGCGCTGTACCAGGAGTCCCCAGTCAGAAGCATAATGCCTGTATCTCTTCCACAGACCAACAGGCCTCCTGCTTTTAATTTTAAAAGGAGTGCTCTGTAATTTATCACATTTCCCACATCAGGGAGAGAAAAGACGAGAGGAGAGCCAGGGGAAGGTTTGAACTGTTGAAAGCCCCACTGGACTTCATGGTGAGCTCCTCTTCTGTCAGTCTCACGGTTCAACTCCCCCCATCCCACGCAGGCTACAAAGGTTTCCTTATCAGGGTGGTTTATAAACTGTCAAAGTTGGACATAGCACAGCCATCCTGCCCAAAAGGAGCTGGAGAGCAGAGGTTTCATCAGAATCTGCTGCCCTTCCTCTGCCAGGCCAAAGCACTGTAGCAAAAGGCTCTTTTCAAAGCATTTATTTGTTTAAGGAACATTTATTTAAGTCCCACGGCAGGAAGCTGCAAGCTCAGAGCTCTGCACATGAACCTGAGCAACTCTGTCCTCCAAACCTCTCACTTCAAATATCCTGGCCAAACTTTCCCAGCAAGTCTCTCTGGGATTTTGAAGGATTTATTCTCTTTATCGCTTGAAGACCTATACGAGTCCTCAGGCAAACGTTTACCATCTAAGAAATACCAGCAAATTTTTCAGCTCTTGTCAGTTCCGATGTGGGAATTGGACAATCCAAAGTTCCTGGAGAGCAGTTTGCTTTAGGAGTGTGAGGTCTGATGGTCTCTCATTCAGTTATCAAGCTTCTCACCTGTGGGAGTTAACTACTACGAGTCTGGCAACGAGGCTGGTCGGATCGGGAAATGCAACCAAGCATAGCAAGTACAGTCTAAATGGAAAGGTTTCATTTGCAAACCCAGTTGATTTTCAGAATTCAGATTAAAAAAACCCACAGTATCTAGTTCATGCTGTGTTTCACCTAGTCCAGTATTCCCGCCATGTCGATGGTTGTAGGACACTACTGAGGGAAAGCTGGAGAACCTGCCCACCATCTGTGCAAAAACTCCTCTTACTGCCCTCACCATCCACAATCTTGAGATGAGGGATGTGTGGGGAGACATTCGTCCCTATTCCCTTTAGCATCTCTTCAGGGACTTGGTGTCCTCAAAGTCCTTGCCCAGGAGGGTGTGGAGACAGAAAACAGAAAGAATTGGACAAATTCATGGAGCATCAAGAAGTATTATAAAGAGACAGGTCCTTCCACTTCAGCCAGGCTGCCTAACTGGAGCTTTACGCCGAGTGGCAGGAGCCAGAGAGAAAGCATCAGGAGTCTTCAGATGGCAGGGACCGAGGCACGGGACCTCTCGCAAAGCTGCGCAGGTTGGGTGGAGCGTCTCTCCAAGCGCAGGGCTGCCAGCAGCCGGAGTTCCCCCAGGGATCGGCTGAAACGAGCCTGGCGGTCCTGCCGAGCCGCCTGCCAAACATCTGTCTGCATCACCCAGGGATGACATCATTTGGAACGCTTCGTTTTCTCCACTCAGGAGAGCTTCAGGGGTGGGAGAGCAGGGCTGGAGATCCAGATGCCTCCGCAGAGCTTTGCGATAAGGTAAAACCCTGCGGACTCAGACTCTTGTTTTCTCTCTAGGTCTTTCACTCACGTTTATCACCTTCTCTGACCGTACCTCCAGGGACAGTAATCCATCCAAAGCGTCCTTTCTCTCTATTATTTTTGGCAATTAAGTACCATGAGGGGCTGGCTGAGAGACTAACAGGGGCTGTTCTTGTTCTCTGCTTTAGCAGCATCATTTGCAATAACGTTTTCTACCAGTTTGCTAATTGACCACCTGTCCTACGAGCTGGAGCCTGGACCAGGACCAGGGTATTTCAAAGCATCCTGCAGCCTTTTAATTAAGAAAGGTAAGAAACACGATCCAGAGGAGAACAGAGAGAATTTTAAAACTTCAACTGGATATGCACAACTTGGCTGAAATCACTGAAAGCCCAAGGCCCATCTTTAAAGCTGTTATGAGGGACAGATTTAAGGACTGATCTCCTGGGAATCAGCTCCACAGAGAAGTACCTGGAAGTCCTGATAGGCAACAAATTTCCCATGAGCCCTCATAGGCCCTCGTGACCAAGGCAGCCACTCATCTCCTGGGGGTGCTTTCAGAAGAATGGGCAGCAGGTCCAGGGAGGTTCTCNTAATACTGGCACAAGAAACAAAGGAATAACCTCACCACAGGGGCCCTGGGTGGAACTTACAGCGTGTTGAGATTCTTCAGTCTCCTGAAGGCTCCAGGTTGTATCTCCTTGATGTGGTTGAAGCGTAAATCTCTGAAAGCAGAAAACAGAATCAGTGCACCTGGGATACAAACAAGCCATCAGCAATCAGCATCATCCACAGGAGGAAAGGAGGGGTCGCTGGCGTGAGTCTATCATACTAGGCCTTCATAAACTGGAGAGATGGAGACAAAGACCATGGAGGGGAGCAGAGAAGGATCAGGGATGATGACAGGGGTCGACTCTTGTCTGCAAAGTCAGCCAACAGCCAGGACAAGCCTACACTTACAAAATTCATTTACATTTCATAGAAAACTAAAGCCTGAAAGGACTCAAGCGATCATTTCCATGAACAGTGGACAAGATCTGCTGCTCAACACCCCAGCTCCACGTGTAACTACACTTGTAGCTCATACTCATTTGCAGAGGAACAGACATGAACACACAAACCCATTTCAGCTTCCTAGCAAAATTATCTGTGCCCTAAAATGGTTAAATCTGATCAAATAACCTCATATAAAAAGCATTTCACATTCTGCTCTGCAATGCTCCAAGAGTCAGACCTGCTTATCGCTGCCTGCCTTTCAAATCTCTGCCAACTTCCATCAGAATTAGCGGAGTCCAGGGGATTCTGGCAAATTTCAAGGGCTGTCCATGGAACTACACGGCCTTGGAGTCCCTAAAACACGGGATTTTGATTGCTAACTAGATAATAAAATAAGAGCTAAGTGGTTTAACCCGCTTAACCAAGTAGAAACACTTCTGTAGGGAACAGGCATCGATTTGGCACCTTCCATGGTCTGTTGTAACATCACAAATCACCCAAGGCTGACTAATGTTTTCTTGCTGCTTGTTTCTATCCAAAGCACAACAGTGAAGTTGTTTTTCTTTCTCCAGCATTGCCTGATCTATCACACTTAGAGAATCTGCAGCTATTTCTCAGTTTAAAGCAGCCTTTTAAGGGCATTTGCTTTAAAAGGTTAAAAAAAAGGTGAACATGTTGAATTACCTGCCATTCTGGTGGCAAATTACAGAGCATCTGGAAGCAGGAGTTGAAAACACGAATTCTACAACCAGCTACAAGGTCAATATTTATTTGTAGAACTGGTATCAACAAGAATCGTGGCCTCTATAAAATTAAGTTGAGAAAGAGGTGCTGCCATTGCAGGCGGCTGTAAAGCTGACTGTGGGTATCCAAGGGGGATGAAAAACCTCGGAGCAAGTACCTGAGAAGAGGATGCACAGTAAGTAAAGCTGATTTTTAAGATGTAATGCTTCTTCAGCTTTGAAACTTGTAACATTAGTTATTTTATTTTTAAAAATTCCAGCTAAATATTCTCACTTTTTAGGTAGAAAATGCCATTTTTACCAAACTTGCACTGCGACTTTGTATCTCTGCCTTGTTATCCCTTTGTTATGACTGAACTCAATCGAACCTGGTGAGGCCACCTCTGGAGTGTTGGGTCCAGTGCTGGGCTCCCCAGTTCAAGACAGACAGGGAACTGCTGGAGAGAGTCCAGCAGAGACTGCAAAGCTGCTGAGGGGCCCTTCCAACCCCCACCACGCTGGGATCCTGTGAACACGTGCCAGTGAAAGTTGTCGTTTCTGTTGCATTTTCTCCTTCCTGTAAGTTTTCAACTTTGGATAAAGAAACGAGAAGTCTCACTTAGGGAGAAGTCTCTCCCCTTACTGACAGGTAAGTATTGCAGAGAGAAGAGTGAGAAGGCAGGAAGGAACACAGCTTCAATACCTTTAAAAAAAAAAAACCTGTTGGAACTGTAATTTACCAGCACCTTTCATCCACAGCAAACTGCAGGCCCAAAGGGTCACCCTTTGGAGTTGCAGGTTCTAACAAGAACTCCACCTTTGTCATTTCCTGGTGCGTTTGGCTTTAATTGTGTTGCTTCCAACGTGAGCTTCTCGCTCCTCATGTTGGAAGGTGTTACACGTTCCTCCTCCCTGCCGATGTGAATTTGGGACGAGCTGGCCGGATTTTTCAAGGCAATTCCTGACACCAGAAAGCCAAAGCCAATTAAACGGCGGCAAAGGTGAGAGCACAACGTGCCGACTCTTCTCCGCGGCCTCGTTAAAAGGAAATGAGGAAAAGACTAGACCGTGACATCGGTGAAGAAATGCAAACTTGATTTACAGGCTGGAAGGCACTGACACCAACTCTGCCTGCCCCGAGGAGGGGGAGCTGTAACGAGCTGTGTAATTAGTCCAGGCAGCTGGTTACAGGTAATGGGAAATGGGGAATGTAACAACTAAACGGGAGAAATACACAGGGGTCAGGGCTGAAGTTGTTGTTGCTGATGGAAGACAGCGGGAAGCAAGCAGTGAAGCGTAAAATACCACTTTGGGTCACAGGCTGCAGGTGGGGGAAAACACACACAAAAAAAAAAAAAGAGAAATAATCAGACTATTTTAACGAACAAAGACGACTGCAATCCTTCAGAGCCCAGCGCTCACACATCAGCTGAAACCAAAAGCAAAAACTAGAACCACAGGTGACTGAAAACACCCCTGAAACCTCGGGAAAAGAAATCATAAGCTCCTCTGCTTCCAGTTTGTTCTCACTACCGGGTGCTTGCTGAAAACAGCCCCTTGGAAAAGCTGCTGTGGAAGGTTCACCCGATTTCCAGCTCCCTGCGTGAGGCTGACCTCGCAGGCAGTGGGTTTCTTCACCTTCAAGAGCCTTAAAGCCAACGCAGGCTGCAGAGCCTGGCCTGTGTCCCTAACAGGGGTGTCACGGCCGTCGCTTGGCCGGAGCATCCCTCAGAAGCCGATGGATGGAGAGATGCCTCCTGATAGTCCCCACTGCTGAGCGGGCAGTTGGGGGGGCTGGTTTCCCACAGAAGCTTTTCCCTTACACTGTCCCCAAGGAGCCTATAATAAAATCTAGCTTATCATCTTCATCAAATATCTTGATTTTTCTTCTGTTTTCTGTTCCAGATAAGACCTTGGAAGGATTGTCCAGACCCCAGCTGTCTTGTGCTCCTTTAGGAAGCTTGCTCCCGCGCTCGAAGGCACTGACAAAAAAGGGAACTGAAACGGTGTCTGTCTACTGCGAGCATCTCATTTCATGAAACAATGCGAATTAGCTGGATAGAATCCAGAGGAAAGCAATGGAACAACCTGAAGTGTAGAAACCACGACACTGAGAAGAACTGCAATGGCTTCTTTAGCCACAGACACAATCGCTATGTCAGAACATTACTACAAAGAGAAAAGGGCAAAGAGCTGCAGATTCAAGTTTTAAAAAAAGAGATCTTCAATAGCAAGGCTAATAAAAGCTGTAGGAGGACCAGACATTGGCCACATGTGGTTTAGGGAGATGGATCCTGCCCAGAAGGATGGACTAGACTCTTCTACTCCCTGTAGCCAAGCCCGCAGTACAAAGGCACTAGAGTGGATGTCCCTGCCTAGCAAAGCAAGCCCCTGGAGAGACAGAGGAATCCACATGGTCCTCCTTACCAATAAATTAAGAAAATCCCAATATTTTAGTTCATCCATAGTGTTCTTTTCCTCCAAATTTGCTTTAGGCTGAAGCTCAGCTGATAATTACCACCCTGCAGGGCTGCGCTGGGCAGTTCCCGGCTTGCAGGTATTCGATTGAGAACATTCCCTGCAGAGCTTGTCCCCTCTTGACACAAAACCACTTGGCTTTCTCGATTCCCAGGGCACTCCCTCTGGAAACTTGACGTTTCTTTCCAGGAGCGAATGAGCTTCTTATGGGGACCCACCACATGGCTTCTCCAGCGCGAGCCCAGTCCAGCCTCTGTGTCCACCGACAGCTGGGCTCCCTCACTCCCGCCTGCTGCTTTCCACCTTGGAATGCACAAAAAAACCAATCCAATCCTTTGTGATTTAACTCTCCCATGTTTTCAAGGCTGGAAGTCTAGGATTAATCACTGAATCACAGACTGGTTTGGGTGGGAAGGGACCTTTCAAGGTCACCTGGTCCAGCCCCGCTGCAGGGAGCAGGGACATCTGCAACTAGAGCAGGTTGCTCAGAGCCCCATCCAACCTCCCCTGGGATGGGGCCAGGGATGGGGCAGCGACCACCTCTCGAGGCAACGTGGGCCAGGCTCTCAGCACCCTCAGCAGCAACAATTTCTCCCTTCTCTCCAGTTTAAATCTCCCTCTTTTAGTTTAAATCCATTCCCCTTTGTCCTGTCCCAACAGACCCTGCCCCAAAGTCTGTCCCCATCTTTCCCCCTCCCTTGAAGCCCTGACAGGCCCCCAGGAGGTCTCCCTGGAGCCTTCTCTTCTCCAGGCTGCACAAGCCCAACTCTCCCAGCCTGGCCTCCCAGCAGAGGGTTCCAGCCCTCCCAGCATTGCTGGGGCTCCTCTGGCCCTGTTCCAACAGCTCCCTGTCTCTCCTGGGATGAAGACTCCCGAGCTGGACCCAGTCCTGCAGGGGGGGTTCTCCCCAGAGCAGGGTAGAGGGGAAAATGAGAAGATACCTTTTCCCTGAGGAACAAATGGCATAGCCTCTGCTGAAGGAGCCCAGATCCAATTCTACCTTCCCACAGATGGAGCCTGGAGGGCTGGGACAGCAGCTGTCCTGCCTCACACAATACTGAGCCCTCTGGACAGTACCAGCTTGGCTGGCTCAGCAGAAAATCTCACCAACCCCTCGTGCCAAAGCCTCGGAGCTCCGCCAGGGAAGTGGGTGGAATATGAGATAATCCAGGATCTGCTACCAAAACACCACATCTTTTCAGACTCCCAGAACTCTTAACCCCATTGCAGAGGCTCACCAAGAATCCCAGGCGTTGTAAATGGCTGGGGAAAGGGGTCTTTACAGAATGACACTTGAATCTTTCTGATCCTCTCAGAAGGATCGTTCCTGAAAGCACCGTGTTAAATAATTACCTCTGGTCGGCACATAAAGCAATCAATGGCTTTCACAAGAAGCTTCCACTTCTGTTTCATCTACGTAGGCTTTTACAGAATCAGGTATTACTATGCTAACTAAGCAGATAATTAGCTACATGAGGTATTTTACTGCAGTTCCACGGAAATCACTGGGTTTGGTTCTTGTGTTCAAAACAGTTGGGCACAGCAATGATGCTGACAGTTCTGGACCATTTCACCCCGAACTGGTTGAGTAAGTGGCGGCCACCCCGTTAGCAACAACGAAGACACAGGGAGTAAAGGTGGTTTTACAAAGAGAGAAGACATTGAGGCTCCTTCCAGCATTTTCTGGGGAACAGAGGGTGTGAAAAACATCCTAAATGCAACTTTCCACTCAAGCTGCCCATATCTGAGAGCCAGAACATCTAGCAGAAAGATGAGCTTTTTTTCTTACTTAGCCACAGAGCACCAGAGGCAGCTCTGCAGGTTCTCCCATCCTGCCAAACAGCCCCAGTCCCAGCAGGAAGGGAGAAGAGCCTTGCTGAGATGGAAATGAAGTCTTCCAGACTCACTGTCATCGGCTCCCCAACTCAAGAATGTCCCCCTCTCACTCACACAAATCCCCAAATGGCTTTAATAACTGACAGCCTTCAGCTCCAAAGCCCTACACGGACAGCTGAGCATTTGCCGTCTCTGCTCGACAGATGAGGAGACCGCAGGGAGGCTCAGGGCTGGGTTGTTTTTTTGTGTTTTTTTCCCCAAGTCCTGTCTATTTTGGGGTGTACCAGCTTAAGCCATCAAGATTTGAAAGAGCGAAGAGGAAGGGAAATATGTTCAGTGTGGAAATACTAGTAAAGGAGATGATAAGACCATGGAGGAAGTGCTGAGGAGCGAGCAGATGGAGAGAGCCTCGTGCTGCAGAACAGGCTGCTCTTCCCTCTTGCACTGCCACGCTGCCTGTCTTTGGAGGTTTTAAGCACAGGCACACTAGATTGTAGTTAATAATTAACCATGGGCATCCCTGAAACTAGATTTTTCAGATTTCAGAACAGTCAGATGTTCAAAAGGGCTCCCTCTGCGTCGGCTGGGGCAGGACAGCAATTCAGCAGCCAACGTACCAAGCCAGTTTGATCCCACCTTCTCTGTGCACGTCAGCTGCTGGGAACAGTGCACTTCTGAGCCTGGCCCAGGGCAGGAGGGCTCTCTGGGGGTGCTCCACCCCCACTGGGACCATCTATCCCAGCGCATCCCTTCAGCTCTTGCCAGTAAAGCAGGAGCAAAGACCATCTCCAAAACAGCGTTTTGGCCCCAGGGCACATATTCAAGTAGGGAGATGAGAGAGCAAACTGTTGATCCCATCAACCTTAGATGGTTGGAGCTATTATGTCTTAACCGCTGGGATGGAGATGAGGGGCTGATCCTGATCAAACCAGCCAAGTCTATTCTTGGGCATTCACGTCAGCGAGGAGCAGGGCTCTTTAACCTAACACATCTTGCCTTTGTACCACCTATCCAAGGTATTGCTCACACCAAATGAAGACAACTTTCCCTCCTGCTGAACTGTGTTCTGACCCTGGAAGGAGTAAAAGATAATTTCAGAGTGTAAAGATATATATATATATATATTAATTTTTTATTTTTTTTTCCATGGAGCCCAAGAAGCGGTAGGACCAAGCCAGCTTCAATGAACTGCTGGGGGATTCTTCAGTGTCAAGATTGAGTCTCACATACCACACCTGTCAGCTTTTCTCTTTAAGAGCATGACCATTTGCACCTTTCCCCAGAATTCACAGACATTTTTTCACCAAAGAATAACCATTTCTTCCCAAAGAACATAGGGAAAAATGCTGGTATACCTATGGGAGAAGGATGTGGTGAAGGAAATGCAAATGCTCAAGTGGGAACCAGATGATGACGCATTGTCTTCACTGAAGGCTGGATTTCTCAACCCTTGAGGTAGCTACAACCCCAAGACTTAAGATTGTTTTCCATCAAAAGATGCTGGAATATTTCTAGGCAAAGAAATACATTTTAAATACTTTCCCTCTTTATTTTCCTTCTGCTGAAGGGACTTCTCTAAACAGAACACATAGAAGACTTTGGTCACCTCTGAAAGGTTTAGCGAGGATTAAATACTACGGCGAAAGAAGTTCAGAAGAAGATCACACCTGGCAGACGCCGAACGCGCAGCGTTTAATGGCTGTATATAAAACTATCACGTGCAGAGGAAATGAGCAATTCCCCCAAAACACCCCAAAGGGCACGACAGAGACCACGAGGGGAGCAGCATCTCCTTTGCTCTGTAAAACCTTTCCCCAACGCATGGATAAAGTCTATCTTAAGGAGAAGGAACTAAGAGAGCGATGCTCCGTCCTTCTGCCGTGCAACGACCCCCAGGAGGAAGAAAGGAGCTGAGAGGCCACCAACCAAGCAGCCCAACAACGAAGGGAAACAAAACTCGTCGAGCTGGCCGTGCTCACCCTGCCCAATTAGTAACCAGGTCCGTGAACAACTGGGTCACCTCCAGTTCGTGCCAGCGACGCGTTCGGGTCCCGGATCCCGCGCCCGCCTTCGCTCGCGCCCTCAGCTACGCGTCTCTAGAAGGGCTCACTCATTATCTGCTCTGCACAAGGCGGAGCGGCGAATAACCCGGGGATAATTGGATTGCGATCCATTAGCTGCCAGCCAGCGGGGAAAAGCTTCTCTTCCGTGGGTTTCTTCTCCTCGTGCCCGCACGTTACAAAGTTCAATTGTTTGGAATGTCACGCTGTAGAACAAATGACTTTGAAGGTTAAAGAGAGACTGAAATTTTCAGAGGGTATGTTTCACAGCTGTTCCCTGCTTTGGGCTGCTGCCTGAAAGAACGGCTCGAATCCCAGCGGTAACCAGCGGATCACATCAGGATAATCACGTTCCAGTTGAGCAGACGGCACCCAAAATACGTTTTGCAGTTACACACCGTGAATTTCTACCGCTTGCTTATCTGTACACATGCAGCCAGCCCTGCCACCCTACTCTCTGCTCAAGATAAACCAAACCGGCTTCCTTACCAGAGATAAATAGTCCACTGCTAAAACAAGCCCTTGGGGCCAGATCCTCAGCTGCACCCAGCTGGGATTGGGAAGGGAGGAGGGACACGGCGACCAAAGAAGAGCCAGCAACAGCTCATCAAGCCTGGAACTGGTTCTGTGCCAATCCCAGCACCGCTCGGAGAAGGCCACGGGCCGCTCCACGTTACGCCAGCTGGCTACAGCCCCGACGGGGCCATCTGCCAACGGGGCTTGTCGAAGCACAGCGTGCGCCGGCTAGAAGACTTCCCTACTCTTCAAGGATTGTTAGAGAGAGGGTGGCACGGAGTCACGGGGGTCAGAAAGTCCCAAACTCCCAACTTCAAAGCAAACTCCACCTGGAAACTGCAGCTGTTCTGTGAGGGAACCGAGCTGGAGCCTGGGACGGGTGTTTGGATCTGCAGTCACAGCTTTGGTTCTCTTCATACCAAAGGGCAAATACGGAAAATGCCACCATTTCTACTCAGAATAACCCATTTTCTACTCAACAACTCCATGATCAAGACTATTCTTGCAGTAATTCTGAACGTTCTGTCTGACGCCACAGTCCTCCCAGGAGAAAGATTAACATACCAACAAGCTGGAGCAGTCAAGGGCTTGGTTAAGAGGCATTCTTTGATCTTTCACAATTAATAAAAAAAGTTTAATTATTCAAATGCTATTTATAACGGATACAATGGGATGCTGGCTGGGCAAATACATTTGCATACATTAGATCTTCAAGATAGCCAGAAAGTCAGGATTTTTACTTGCCTCACACCGCACAAAGGCACATGATTTGCCAACAGAGAACATTTACCAGGCTCGTATGTCTTTGTATCTATGGGGATCTCTGCTTATCAATATGGGCTTTGCTTACAATTATGCAGACAGTAGAAATAAGAAAAAAAAAAAAAAAAAAAAAAAAAGCAGATAAATCTCCTCAAGAAATACTGGTCATCTCATTTTGGATATTACTACTTTTACATCTCAGACTTATATCCTTTAATTAATGTTTAAAAACCCAGTTTCCCATCCAAAGCTCTGGCTATCATATTAAACTAAACCAACCAGCTTTCCAAATGGTTCAAGCAGGTAAAATATGGACCTTTTACAAGCGGTGTATGTGCAGGGGAGAGGGAATCTGGTCACCTTTCTAGGTTGAGTTTTACAGATAACTAAATGCCACTGACATCACAGCAAAATGGTACCTGGAATTTTATTAAAGCTGCAAGGACAAGCCATGGACCAGAGTCAGGTTTTGCCCCCTGCAGCCCAGAGAATGAAGATCAGAAATTACAAATACACCATCCCAGTACTGAAAAAACGTGGGTGACCACAGGAAAATTCCCTCCATCTGCACTGAAAGAATCTCCACCAGAAATACACTCAGGCTACCCAGCGTGACAAGGAAATGATGTCTCTTTTCAAACAGAAATTCAGCTTTACTGAGCTCAGAATATCTCAGTTCAGCCAATGAAACAAACCTTCCCCCCAGTAAAAATCCACGTTCAAGAGAGGAGAAACGAGCTGCTTCACTAAAAAAATCAAACAAGGTAAGGGAATTTTAAATATTTTCATGTTTCAAGACACAAGGGAACAAGGCGGGGGGGGAAAGTTTGGTGACAGTTTAGTGAGTCAGAATCTGCAAGTTTCTGCAGAGCAAATCACCACCACCCAGAGAGCGTGGAAGCAGCCACGCAGCACTGCCCAGTTCCACGCTGGAGTATAACCACTCCAGCACAGCCTAGGGAGAGAGCAAGTCCAGATTCTCACCTGCCATGTGTAGCTTTTTATATTTACCACAAAAAAAAAAAAGTCTTAACCAAGGGATCAGCCAAGAGTAGCACAAAAGGAAGTATTTTGTCACGTGCCACTGCATCTTAAAAGCACCTTTATGTTTAGGATTAGTTTAGAATCACAGGGAAGCACTCTCTGGATCGATCAATAAGAGCTGTTTAGGGCTCTCCAAGTGTTACCTGCCCTTTTCCTCCACCTCTTCTCACAGAATCACAGAACATTAGGGGTTGGAGATGACCTCAAAAAAATCATCTAAGTCCAACCCAGCTCAGTCAGCATCTCCCTCACCAACAGTTCTCAAGGAATCCGAGTTATCACAACTGCTGCCTTCTAAATAAGCCTTAAATCTGGGTTGTACAGTCCAGAGAGAAGCAGGAAAAGCAGCACCTCAAGTTTAGGAAAGAGCTGGTGGTGTATGTACAAGAAAAGGGCTTGTTGCAGTAGAGACAAAAGCCTGAAGTGCTGTGTCTCCTCTCCCCCCCTACACCCACAGAATATATACAGAGCCTTCTCAAATGTAAACTGTGTATCTTTCCATAAGCTCCCTTTAACATTTTGTGACCTTTGAGTCTCCAAAACTGCCTCCCGGTGCCCACCCTGGAATTATGCCAATTAAATTTCTCAATCCCCTTGATTTTCCTGTTACCAATTAACTGATGCCAAAAGAAACGGTTTCTGGTTTATGCTTTAAAGCCATGAAACGGTTTGTGATGCAGCTGGTTTTGCAGAAAAAAAAAAAAAAAAGAGGATAAAAAGCATGTCTTTGATCTTGACTTTTTCTTCTTTCTAAAGACCAAGCAGGTAAGAAAGGCAAGAAAATGAAAGGGTTACTCACAGTATGTTCGTCTGGGGTGGGATATCGGGGATGGTTTCCAGCATCAGATGCATGCATCTCACCGTAGTCCTGAAGCACAGGCAGCGACTGGGACAGGCGCAGGAGAAACTGGGCAAGAGGAGAAAACACAAAAAACCTTGAAGAGCTGAAGGTTTGAGCAGCATGGTGTTCGCTGCAGTGGATTTGCCTCGATTCTGAACTGCGGAGAGTCGATGAGAAAAAAAACAAAACCCACAACAAAAAAAAACCACCAACAAAAAAAAAACCAACACAAAAAAAAAAAAAAGAGCCCAACAAACCAACCACCAAGTTTCCCAGCGGCGAGGTCCAGGAGGAGGGGACTCCTCAGCATGTGTTTGCAATTAAATTAAGGCAGTTTGACAGTCCAGCCGCCCACCCCCTCTGCCATTATGTACATCAGGGAAGAAGATCAGGCTGTTCCCACCCCGCTTGCATTGTGGTGCTGAAACACAAACCCTTCCTTTGGATTTATTTCCCCCTCCTTGTCTTCTCTTGAACAGCAAATTAACTCCTCACTGTCTCCTTCGGGCGTCGATCTGGAAGCACCGAGAACACACCTTCGTGGAGAGGGATCAAAACATCACCCTGGGTTTCCAGGGCTGAGCTCCGCTGCAGATGGCCCAGGGTTAAGTTTTTTTACGGCTAAATTTTTGCCTTAGCACACTAAGGAGAGCATCAAACAGCCTGGCAAACCTATCAGGCAGCAAGGCTCTTAAGATAGAGGCTGTTTCTTCTTACATCCAGTTACAACATCCAGCAAAACTACCTGTCCAACCATTAATGGGAGCGGGGAATGCACCTGGTAAGTGGTTTTTAAAGGAGATCACCCACAGTGGTAAATAACCTGAAAATAAATATTAATAAAAAAACCAACCAAACAAAAAAAACCCTTGATTCTGTAAAGTTTCTTATGCAGAGTAAAAGCTGATTCATTTCAAAGACCTTTTAGCTCACATCATTTCTTTCTACAAGGATGTTATTTGGAAAAACATCGGGATTTTTTAGAAACTAAAGGCGGTTGAGGGGTGAAGAGGGAAAGAAACAATGAAAACAACCGAGTTTGACCGGCAGACCTCAGGTTGTGCTTCTCATTGGGTGACAAAATTGAGATGCAGAAGGGAGGACGTGGTTCCAGTTGAATTAACCACCGTCTGCTGTTACAAAGAAGGCGTAGAGTGAAACCGGCTTGTCTTTTGCTTTGAAGTTATAATTACCAAAATTGGGTTCAGCAGGAGCACGAAGCATTAACCACCGTGAGGACAGAAAGGTACTTGAGGAATTCCAAACCTGGCATCATTCCACATGACCTGGAAGATCAGGAAGGGAAAGTTTCCCATCAACCTGCACATTTTCTTTATGTGGTCAACGACAATAAAACCCACATGACAAGAGAGTACTTAACTGTGACAATTAAACCACCCACCCTGCTTCTCACTTCAGATCTTCAGTCACTGTGGGGAGAGAGTGGTGGCCGGTGGAGCTTCACAAATGTCATGCCATGGTAAAAAAACTGTATTTTTCTTTCCAGCTATAAAAGTGCATTTGTCACCCTGCAAGTTTTCTGCATCCTCAGGCACTCTGGTGGTTGTTTGCCCTGACATGGCTCGGAAAACTCAGCAGGTTCCTGAGCTCCTGCTCTGGCTCCAACTCGTGGTTTGGAGCAGGGCGTCCTCTAGTGGCCACCCAACCCACCCTTTCCTACAGAACCAGGCTAAATTCTCTGCTTCAGCCTTAATAATATTAACAGTTGGCTCCTGAGAGCAGATTGCTCCAGGTGAGGGACAGCTTTTGATTTCCCATCTGAGAAGTTAAGGGTATTAGAAGACAAGGTGGGTTATGTCAAAGGCTTCGAGACTCGAACGATGTTCTCCCAGCCTGGTTGCTCCTGGTAGCATCTCTCTCCAAAACATACTGAACCCTGTTAGGACAGGGTAACTTAAGAGCTGCTCTGTAAAGAAGTATTTCTAGAAAAATAAACAAAAAAAATTGCTCTTTTCATGCTTCAGTATTTAGGGAAGTCATCAACATTTTCCCTGGCACATCTGGCCACACGACAGACATGAGGCCTTCTGCCCCTGATTACATCTTGGTGCACAAACTCTAAGCTTTAAACCAACCATTTGCAAAAAAATAAATAGATATCCCCTCCAGGTTTCTTTACATGGTTAAGAGGAGAGCAGGGCCAGGCATCGGTCATGTCTCCACGGAATCTCAACTCAGTGCTTGGCTGTGCAGCAGCTCCTGGAAGGACTGACGGGCGTTTGTCCGCGGGAACGGGATCTTCAGCCGAGTCAGCAGATTTAACAGTGGCCACACCAAAGGGAATAAATAATCTGAGGGCAAAGAGGCAATTTTAGCAAGGTTTACTTCAAAAGCAGATCTTTACTTGAACCTGAACCACACTTACCTTCCTTACCTCCCGCTCATGATGTTTGGGAGATGTTCTGAAACACCAGCAACCACAGCTCCCTGACTCCTCCATTTGCTTATCAGATTTTCCATGAAGACGATAAATGGTTTAAACAAGAGCCTGGGGCTCTGAACAAGAACCAAAAGTTACCTCCTAAACCACAGGGATGGAATTTAATGCCGGTGTCCCAAACTGCAGCATTTCCAGCCTCTGCTGGACAGATTTTGTTACACCAGTTGAAGCCTGGAGTCGTTTTTCAGGTGTGAGATTTCACACACGCACACACAAACACACACACACTCACACTCTTCTTGGGTTTATCTTTCCCTGTCACTTCTGCCCCAGTAGAAAAGTTTCCCTGGATTAAGTCCCCCAAAGAGCTCATCGGTACTTCCCAGAGAACTCAGATGCTTCACACGTCACTCTGAAGTGAACAGAAACACCACCTGACAAATTTAATTTACTTGATCCCATTTGGATGACACATTCAAAGCAGAAAAGGATTCTTTTTTTTCCCCAGCAAGCATCACGTGAAGGAAAACATTTAACACCGAGCTAATCTCGTATCAGAGCTGGTAAAAGGACATCCATCACACCCCCAGATGACAGGAAGAGGCAGACTGGAGGTAATTACCCTGTGGAATAAAGGTTAATAGAGACATTTAATTAGCAATAGCTGCATTTGCTATTAGGAACCCTTTCCTATTACGATTGAGTGTAATATTTTGGCTTCAGCTGTAGCGAAACAGAAACACTGACTACCAGCTCTTCAAATTCTGCATTGTCAAGCACCGACACGGAGCAGAAGAGGCAAGAGGGGAGCTGCAGCTCAGGATGTATTCGATAACCCTCCCAAATTCTTTGGTTTAGGCAAGTCCTTGAAGTGCAGAAAGGGTCTAAATGACCTCTTGATATCCATTGTCTACAGGTCCAAGAGCCAGGGAAGCGAATTCCCTCTTTACCCATCCTGAGCTCTGACATTGAGGCCAGCTTGGTGTGTGCTAATTCCAAAATGCCACTTGCACAACTGCCTCCCATCGAGGTTTCCAGCTCATCAGCCGGGCAGGGTTCTTCAGAGAGATTCTATTCCGAGGAGTTCATCTGAAAACCACGCAGCCAGCGCGTTATTACAAAGTGCTTTTTCTAGGGTCTTCAACTACGGAAATGAAAGCGCTTATCTCCAAAGGACTCCGAGCACAACATGATGCAGAGCCACCTTACGAAGGGCTAAAAAGTCTTTACGGAATTTATTGGTACAGAAACACTTACTAATCAAGTTGAAACTGCGGCTCGCTTTGGCACGCCTCGGGCCAACTCAACTCTGCTTTCTACACAGACATCTTTTTTTGTTTGTTTTTTTCCCAACTCACACATTAGTTAGTGATTAAAGCAGCTTGAAGTTCATTTCTTTTGGCCAATGAATTTACTGCAGGATCAAAATTTCAAAGGAGGCGCGTACAACTGAAGACTTAAAGCACAAAGGGAAACAAAGCAGGGAGAATTTCTAGACCGTTTACAGAACTCTACAGAAGCTACAATCGCTCCATTAGAAATACAAACCTACAGTGCAAGTGCTTGTGCACTGGGGAAATGGGTTTCCAGTTCCCCTTCCTTGCCAGGCTCCAAGGGATACTATTTCCCTGTTATATTACACAGAAAATCTCTACTCTGGGTTTGTTTGGGTCAGGGGTTTTTTTTGGACAAGGGGACAAAGTGATGACCTAAAACATACATTTCCTGTATATATATTTATTTATTCAACTGTATCCAGGAAAAAAAAAAAATAGCAGTATTTTATGCATCTTATAGAAAGCTACAAAACTTTCACGAATGTAATAAAAAAAAAAGGCAAATCTGGTGAAAAATCAGATAAAATACCTTGTACAACTGGGGATAGGGAGCTAAAAATCAAAGTGGGATAAATGAAAGATAATTCTCCCTCAACTGGTCAGCTTGAACAGACCCTCAGCAAGGCTTTACTAACACAAACCTGAAATCCAGCGTGGTTTTTAAAGATGTTAATTTAAAAAAGAAGTTTTGTAATGAATAAACTGCAGGGTGACCTGGTAGCCAGGAGCAAGGAGGCACCCTGGGCTACACAGGAGGGTGGAAATTGTGCCGTAATTCAGACAGGCACATCCCTGTATGACACCTATTGAGCAGGAACACCTCACAAATACAGAGGTGAGGGTCTCTGGGGAAGCACAGAGAGACAGGACACGGAGATTCTATTAAGCCTCTATTTCCCATCATATCTGGGAATATATATATATATATATATAAAATAGATATTTATTTGCATTTTAGAAAGAAATTCTGTGTAATTGCCAGAATGACATGATGGATAGTTGTGTGTTTACAGGAAACCATCAGCTCAGTGGCCACAGAACTGCCTCATTTTAAAGATTAAAAAGAAAGAAAGGAAAACCGGAGGGAGCATGGTACAGGTAAGACCAGAAGGGGAAATTTAGGAAAACAAAGGCAAAACCACCCACAGCCTCTGACTGTTACATGTGTCAGCAGCCACATGAGGTTGTATTATCAGGTGATATTCTCAAAGATGCACAAAAAGCCTGTTAAGCAAGGAAAAGTTCTCCACCTTGGGCTTAGACAGACAAGAGTTACCATTTCTTTTCAAAGCCGCACAGAACTTGGAAACATTATTTACCACGAGGTTGTGCGACTCTGTACCCTCAATCAAAAACCCAGCGTGTTTGGGCAAGACAAGTCTTCATCTGTTGCTCCTCAGAGAATGAGGAGACAGCGCAAAAATAAGATACCAAAGTGATACCAACCGAAGCGTTTCTGACGGGGCAACGCCTTAACGCGGCTTCGTTACCTACCGAGAGGGGTTGATTTTCACCGCTACCCCCAGTTTTAGGAGTATTTCACATCAGTACCAGCTCAAGGGGCTCTTTCCAGCCTTTACCAGTTTTGGCAAACTTTTCAAACAGGTTGATCTCCCCCTTCTAAATAGGCCATCTCCTTCCACCCCCATCACTGGAAGACTAGGGAGCAAAAACAAAAAGTTCACATGCCCAGAACTGCAGAGTGTAAAGTCCTTCGACATGAGCCTCTCAAAGCAGCTCCTTAATCGTTGCAGAAATAAAAGAACCAAGTCCATCAACTTCATTCCACCTACTCCACGTGGGCCCTGGGTGCACCAGTGGGATTGCAGCCACTTCCCGGGGTGCACGCACACCCCCCTCACCCAAGAACCGCATCGGTTTGGCTTTCTAGACTCTTTGCAGGTTCTACACACCCTCCACAAAGCTCCAGTTGGCCAATTTACCAGGACTCGAGCCATTCCACTCAGGCCAGCTCACACAACAGCAAATCCCACAGATTCTGCTGCCCAAACTCACTGCTCTGCTTCTCCTCTCTACCCTCCTCCCCACTCCGAATCGCTCTGGAAACATTTCCAGAGACAACGGTCCCAGCCCTGACTACCCCCCAGCATCCTGCCAAAGCTCATCAGCTTTTCAATTCTTCACTTGTCTCTGTGGCTTTAAAAATAAAACCTAAATGCAACTTTGCATCTCTTAAGACTAATTCACTAGAGCAGCTGCTTCCCATTAAGCAAGCCAATATTCTCTGAAACATTTTTACCTCTTACTGAAAAATTGTATCGTTTCTAAGCAAAACTGAGACCAACCAAAGGGGAGCTGATGTTTTCCTTCTCACTCATGAACTGGATGCTACGAAGGTAATGCCAAAAATATTTTTCCTTTCTGTAAAAGTTATGCTTTTTCAGATTACCTGAAGAAATAAGATTTGTCAGGATGCTTTTTCACTAAGAATCTTCATCCTCTGTTAACCGTGCGCCACCAGAAAGACGTGGCAGGTTTAGAGGGAGAGAGCACAGACGGCAAAGGTCTTCGGGGAACCGCTTCAGAATATTTAAAGGCCGCAGTTGGGTAGAGCAACCACGAGATTTTTAGACTAATCTCTGTGCAGTTAAATTTGAGGGAATTCAAATCCTCCTTTCCATAAGCAGCTGAGCGTTTCACCAACTCGCTTCCTAAGGAATCCCCGCTGCAGGATAAAACTCTAGCACACAACTGAGAAGAAAGAAGAAACTCAAAAAAAAAGCTCTAATACAGCAGCCACATTCCCCAGCTAGCCTACTGCCTTGGGTGGTCAGACCAGCAGGCAAGCAAGTGGTAGGCATGTGTCAAGCCCTAAGTAGTATTTTATTTTCTGCCTCCTTCCCGTTTTCTAGAAGATTGGAATTACTTCTCCCTATAATAAAGCAGGTAGTATTTCAAGGGATCAGGCAAAGGCAGACTCAAGACCTTTTCTCTCAAAAAGTTTACAGGAGGATCCGCCTTCAGTTCCGAGGCTCTCGCTTCCTCCTCTTCTCGCCTCTCGTCCTCGAGATCCTCGCTGTTGTTGTTGTTATCGTCCGAGGGGCTGGAGATCCGACTGGCAAAGACCTCTTTGTCCAAGAAAACAATGGTCTCCATGCGGCGGCGGCGCAGGCGGCGGCGTTTAAATCGGGGAGGGTTCTTCAGCCCGTTCCCGGTTTTGCTCAGCGTTTCCTGATGGATAATTTTCTTAATGGTTCCTCGGATGGCGATGCGAGCCAGGTCCTGGAGGCTGCGAACTGCCACCGGGGCTAAGACAGGAAAGGAAAAAACACGGACAGGTAGGGAGAAAGTCAAGAATCCTCACAGGAAAAGTTGTATTTGCTGAAATTAAAGCAGGCCACTAGAATTCCCCGCTGTGATTAACAAAACCAGCTCTATTCAGCTCCTGTCAACTGAGATAAACTGGACTGGGACTTTCCAAACAAAATTTAATTATGCATTTCTCTCATTAACTGAAGAAAAAGAACGGGATGAAAGCGAGAGTTTCATATTTGGATGTCAAGTCCTCACAATTATTTTAAGATATACATATCTTATCGTAAAAACGCAGACTTTGTGACTGAAACTGTTTAATACCTTAGAAAAAGATATTTTCTGTCCAGACAGAACCAGACCTGAAATCTATTTAACTCTTCCATAAAATGAATTTTTTGTGGTGAAGTTGCTGTAGCTTTGCCAAGCTCTTCACTTATAAACCACAAGCACTATTTATGCTCTTCAAAGACTGCTTCAGAAATAGTGGGTGAAGATAGGCTGGAAAACCATTTGGTAAAAGTAATTCTAGAAGCAAACAATTAGTTATTGTATTAAAATCCTTCCCACAGTAATGGTTTGGAAAACTGCTCTGCCTTCTGCACTTAGATTGCTGCCAGCCCTTAAGTGCCCAACAGAACTCAGGCAGGATGAAGAAAAAAAAAAAAAAAATGTACTGATGGACACACATCTAGGGCCTAAAAATGAATTAAAATTGCAAGAAAAAGCCCTGCCTTCTGCTGATGAGCGAGAGCTCCTCTGACCTCAGTGAAAGAACCAGAAGACAAAAAAAAAAAAAAGATGATGTGTAATATCTGTGCAGGTCCCACTACAGAGCCACCATATAACTTACAGGGAAATACACATTTAACTGGACTTTCCAGCCCTGTAGAGACTGTGTCCTGAGCTGCTTTTTGTCATGCAAAGACACCTTTCCAGAATAGGAACAAAGCCTGACTAATCTCTTTATGGAAGTAGCTCCGTCTTCATGGGTTCTTAAGAGGCCTCTCCACACTGAAGGCTTAATCTAAAGATTGAGGCCACTGCGTACAACCTGCCCTCCGAAAAGCTGACCAGAAAATTGGGGAAGAGAAGTCTGAGAGGGGATTTTATTAATGTTTACAAATATCTGAAGGGTTGGTGTCAAGTAGAAGAGGTCAGGCTCTTTTCTGTGATGCCCTGGGATAGGACGAGGGGCAGTGGGCACAAACTGGAACCCAGGAAGTTCCACCTCAACAGGAGGAAAAACTTCTTTGGTGTGAGGGTGCCGGAGCCTGGCCCAGGCTGTCCAGAGAAGTGGTGAAGTCTCCTTCTCAGAAGACTTTCAAAACCCCCCTGGATCTGTTGCTGTGTGCCCTGCCCTGGGTGATCCTGCTCTGGCAGGGGGGTTGGACTCGATCTCCAGAGGTCTCTTCCAACCCCTACCATTTTACAATTCAGAAAACTTAGAATCTGAAATTCTACACAAGAAGTCATTTAGGAAATTTAGAATCTGAAACTGTGATTCTTGCCCCAGGCCTCTGCAGATATCCTCAAAGCTAGCCTGGGGTCCACACAAGATTTAGGCAACAAAGGAGGAAGAAGTTGGAGTCACTTTCCTTGAAAAGATTCATAGGGATGCCACATCTAAGGAAGCAAGGTGCAGTTCACAGCCAAATAGCAGAAAACAACCCTCTCCCATACTGCACAACATCTGTACTCACGCAAGTGAACAAGCCTTGATTTTCCCGAATCCGCGTGGTTAGGCTGGATCAAAGGAGCAAAAGAAACAGCAAGAATCTTCTTGGTCTCCCAGGCAGCAGGACCAGTCCGAGTTATCTTCGTCAACTAAACCAAAAGAAGGAGGTTAGTGTTCACTGCGTGAACTGCAGAAAGATTTTTTAGAAATGAACAAATTATTTTTCTGCCTGGACAATAAAGCACTAGAAGTTACATCAGTAAAAGGTAGTAAGGAGAAACACTGGTGGTTTTCTGAGAAAACTGAGAACCCCTCAAAGGATTTGCCCCAAATAACTTCATCTGCTGCACTTCACCCATTCCAGTCTATCAAAATTAAGCATCTTTACACCAAAACGAGGATCTCAGATACAATCCTGAGGTCGCACACAGGGCAGTTACCTGCTTTTTGCTAAAAAAAACTAAAAAAAAAATAATATCCACTGAGACTTGAGAATGGGGACAATTTGCACGCTTTTTTATAAGCCAGCTAGGGGGTAAAATGTTGTATTTCACCACCAAGTCCGGCACTAAATTATGCAACTTGAACAAAGCTTTGTTGACATTTTTCTGCAGCATGAAAGAAAATTTGTGATCAATAACAGATTTGAATATGGAAAAAACTGGGGGAACTATGAATTTATTAAACATTCTGAAGAGTTGTTCCCACCCCTAGTGAAAACTTTCTTCAATCTGCTACAAGAAGGGTGAAGTAAAAGAGGAGCTTTTCACTAAACTGAGATCAGAATGAAGAATAACTGAAAAGAAACATGAGTAGAAAGGCACTCAACCTTCTCTTCTAGAGGCATGACAAGAATTCCTCCAACTTTCAACAGGTTCTTCATGTAGTCTTCATGTTCCTTCTGTACTCCAGCACCACAGTAAACACGGTCATACTGGGTACAGTCCGGAGAAATCTCTAAACAATTGCCGGTAACAAAAGACGGTTCACAAAATTCAAATCTGAAAAATGAAGGAGATGAGTATCATACAAGAATATTACAATTTATCAAGTGAATTATTTGCCTTATTCTGAAAAGATCAAACATGAAAAATACTTGGAACACAACCACAAACCAAACAGTTTCACGGGATTTCTCCACCAAAGCCCATCTCTTCTGGACTTTCTCAGAACAAACCACGGCGAGAAGTCTCAAAACCACAGAACGACGAGGTGAGAAATCATAGACGAAAATCTCCAAAGGATAAGGACGCACAATTTCGTACTTGAATTGTAGAAAACTCTTCAAAACCAGCTGGTTTTAGTTACCTGCTGCAGACCCAGTTATAATACACAAATGTACATCCTAGACCTGCAATTCCAAATGTTGAGGTCTTTTAAGGACTGCACATGGGGTTGGTTTTTTTGGCTTTTTCAAAAGCTTCTAAATGGTTTTCAGATGTTGTGGGGAGCTATCACCTTATGCTCCAGAAACATGCCTCGCTGGTTTGCCATTAGCTTCAAAAGAGCTGTGACTTCACCTTTTATCAAAAAAATATTTGCCTGTAGCATTTCAGATTCAGTTGAAAAGCAAAATGAACGATTCCAGGATGCTTCTGGTTTCCTTACGTGCTCCAAAACTACCTAAGCTTTGAGGCCTTACATTTAAGAGCTGATTTTGATAAAAGTTCCACAACGTATCAATTCTTCTACTGGTATCTTGAGAGACAGCTCAAAATCGCACCTATTTATTCCCAAAAGCTTCAGGAAGTGTTTTGGTTTTGCAGAGCTCGCTAGACCTTCAGAGCAGCCAGTTAACGATTCCTGCACACCGAGTTCTAACAGCGCAACCCAGCAACACTTCTTCCCACAGCGCCAATTTTCCAGTCAGGTTGATTTTGGAATTCAGCTCATTTTTGTGATATTTGTTTGGAGAGGGGAAAAAAGAAAAAAAGTCTTCCTTAAAACACTGATTCAAAAAATAGCGATGAGGCTCTGGGAAATAAAAAAACAACCTGGTCATCTATGTGCAAGCACTGACCATGCCAAAAAATGTTTGGTTTGCTGCCAAGATGAAGAAAATCCAGTCCCTGTCAGCAGTAGCAGCAGCTTTCCAGTACAGCAGGAAAAGCACAAGGCTGGGGAGCTGAAATTCCAGCATGTATTGACTTTCAGTTTCTTCCTCTCACGAGAGGAGGACTATGGGGTATCCAAAGATGCTTTATTTCCCCGTTTGGAAGGTGGATCCAAAAAGATGACAGCTACAACTTTTCTTGCCGAGGTCACTATTGGCAGTGGAAAGTTATTACTTGTGACAGCAGCAAAATGGAGGTTCTGTGGAAGAACATAAATCCAACCCCAAGCAGTTTTAGTAGCAACTTAATCATCATAAAACTACCTTCATAATTTAAAATGCCATTTTTTCTTCTCTTCAGATAAAAAATGAGGTCACCACAGTAACCAGCTCATATTCTTCTGCTAACCACAGAGGCTCTCTGATCACAAACACAATGATAGTTGTTATCAGCAAGTTTTGAGGTGTTACCTGCAAGGGCATTTTAAAAGAAGCAACCTCCTTCAGCTCCCTCTAAGCTCTGCTCTTAAAAACACGGCAAAAATTTCAGAAACTCTCAGCTTCAAAGGTCACCCACTGCAGCTCAACAAGCCTAAGAAGCCGGAATCCTCAGATTACCCTGAATCCACAGTGCAGCAAGAGCTGCCAGGACCAAAGCCAAAGGCAGAGAAGGAATCCCAGCGGGTGTTTCGCTCTCTTACTTGTCAAAGCTGTCACTCGTTTTAATGAAGAAGTCCAATTTCTGCTTCGCGTACTCGATCACGTCAGAATGAAGCTCCACCCCGTGGTTAACACCAAAAGGACCTGCAAATGTAGAATATTAAGAGAATGGTAAGAGGCAATGGCAAAAAAAAAAAAAAATCCAAACAGGATTGGATAGTTTTGGTTACTTCCTATAGATTTTGTTCCCTGAGTGTCAGATGGTCATTGGATAGTTTTGGTTACTTCCTATAAATTGTTCCTTAGGTGTCAGACAGTCAGAGCCTGTCTATACCTATATATAGAGACCTACATAGATATATCACTATATATATATTTATATATTTATATACACCTGCAATTTCTAGCAGCAAATGAGACTGTTTTACACAATTCTTGTAAAGCATTTGCTCTTAACTATGCAGGAAATTCCTCTGTAGGAGGGAAACACCGATGTAATTGCTGTAAAACCAACCACTTGGAAAATATTTCAGTGCAGAAGAATTTTAACAAATCCCTCCAAAAAAAAAAAAAGTCTGTATTTTATTGCTATAATCCCTTGTGGATATGCTAAAAATCTTCTCAGAGGAATCAGGAACAGTCACCGTAGGTTGTACCTCAATTAGCAGCAAATATAAACCGGTACAGACAAAAGGTGTTCAGCATTGATGGGTTTTGTTCAGAATTAACTTGGTAAATTATCCAAAAATGGATTCAAAAGAATCGTTCCAAACTGGCATCCTGGGTAACTTCAACAAACCACAGATGGGAGATGGGGGTGAGGCTCCATCCCAGCAACAAACATTTCAGCAGTTTAAATTCTCAACACCTCCCCAAAAGGAAAATATCCACCCTACGGTCATCGGCTATCGGTTCTGGCAGCACAACTGCTGACTGAAATACTTCAGGGCGAACTGCAATTGTAGAATTGGACTTGGACGATTTGTGCCTCCTGTAGGTGTGGCCACGAAGTCAGTTCTGATGCACCAACTCCTTTCCAGAGACTATTTTGACCTGTAGGTTGGTAAGAGTCAAAACTGGATGTCAAACACCTCTCAGTCTAGTCACAGGGTGTGAACACAAAGCGAGGAGGCTGCAAGAAACCTGCTAAATTGGCCAGCTGCATGAACACATTCTTCACTTTCCCAGCTACCTGTTAGTTTCATGCCTTCACGAAGGCTTCATTACTCATCCCAAAAGCTTTGGGTTTGGTTTTATTTTTAAACTCTAACATAAACAGTTAACATGACTGAAAAGGTATTTACCCAAGATGAGCCCAACCATGGAACTCAGATAACCAGTGCCACTGCCAAGATTCAAAAACGACAGCCCCGGCTGCAGATCCAAAGCTTCCATCACCTCGGAGTAAATGCACGGTGCCGACAGATGAATATTCCCATGTTTCCAAGCCAAGTCCTTGTAAGCATTGTCTTTGAACTCTTCCAGGTAGTAATCTGCTCGATCGATGGCTCGGAAGGCCTGTTCTACCAGTTCTGTCCGGATATATTGTGCCTCTTTCAGGTTATCAATTAATTCATCGTTGTCTTCTCCAGCACTCACCGCACCTCCCATCTTCACCAGTCGTCTCTGAGCACTAAAACTAGAGGAAGAAGAAGAAAGATGAGACTTAGGGCATGCACTTGAACACTAAACTATGCTGCTGTACACGAAGTACTTTGGAGAGAGACTTTTAGGGATTCTAAGGATCACAAGCTCCAGAAAAACACATTCCCACCATCCCCCCGCCTTCAAACAATGAAAAGCAAAATGCAGCAGATCTGGCATCTAGTACCTGACACCAGTGGGGGGGAAAAAATAAATCACAATAGACAATTTAAATGGGCAATGCCTGTCTTCAAACACTCCCGATGTTTTACTGGCCTGTCAGCTTTTCCACTGAAGCCTCCTCTCTAAAGGATTATTCTAGTTCCTATGCTTAGAGGTCATTTTTCACTGCAAATCCAGCCAACTGTGCAAGTCTGGCTTGCTGGTCAGAATTCCTGCCACACGTAGATATTTTCTCTCTAATAGCATTAAGGGGAAATTAAGAGATTAAGACGCAGGCAGCAAGAATCAGAAAAAAAATGAAGATCTCAAATTACATTTTCTTTGAATGTGCATCAGGGGGCTGATTTCAGAGGTTAAAAAAAAAGCCCTGAGCCAGTGTAGCCAAGCTTGCTTACTGCAGCAAAAGCACTTTCACACGGCTCATCCTCAGAGCTTGAGCCACCATCATTAGTAAAGCACTTAACGATACAGCCGGCGACAGCCCAGAGAGTTTCCACTGAGGCCCGTGGAATTTTTTAGGTCCTCTTAAATCCTAGATGAGCT
Source organism: Baryphthengus martii (assembly GCA_013396935.1). Taxonomy (NCBI): domain Eukaryota; kingdom Metazoa; phylum Chordata; class Aves; order Coraciiformes; family Momotidae; genus Baryphthengus; species Baryphthengus martii. Next base: position 112,644 of record VWZK01019582.1, read on the forward strand.
AACTCCCAATTTGGAAACTCTCCAGTGACACAGATTTATGAATGACAAACACATCTGACTTCAACGCCATCACCTCCGGCTTCTGGGTGTCAGGGGAAGGAAAACAAACACCTTCCTCAACTGTGCCTTATGCTCAGTGTGGCTACAAGCTTCATGTATAAAAAAATCTCAAAATTTTAAAGGAAAAGATATAGGGGAAGAAGAACATAGAAGAACTTAGCACTCAAAAATAATCTAGCTTTTCTTCCCTTCCCAGATGTTAAAAGAAAAAAAAAATCCTTCTCAGTGAACACAAGGTGGTTTGTTTTTTTTTTTTTTAAAAAAAACCTATTTATTTCCAAGGCCTTTCTCTGCTCACAATAGTAACCACAGAAGCAGAAGCTTTCGAGTTCATTCCTGGGATGAGAAGATCTGTCCAGAGCTAAATTGTTGGGGTTTATTTGTTACATTCAGCAAGAGCACTTTCATGTTCACAGGAAACAAAGAAAAGTTGCAGGAGTCTAAGGAAATTTCACAGAAAACACCATCCTGATTACCTGTAGACACACACATAAAATAGGACAAACTTAGGCAGGGGACCTGAGCCAACTTCTAATACATTTGTGACTCACACACATCAATCCAGTTCCAGACCATTAATAAAACTTAAGATAAATTGTCATCTTTCTCCTTTCCATAGTTACTCCTTCATTTTCTCTACAAAAAAAACCCAATAAAAATAAGATGGTGTTTTATTATTTTAGCAGCGGAAACACATCCAGTTGAAGGTGGAGTCATCAAGCAATTTTTTTTTTTTCCTTTTTTTTTTTCTCACTCCTCTCCCATACACATCAACTCATTGCATCTGCACACACAGGGCTGCTTATCTCTTTGGTCAGTATGTTTTACTTAACATCCTGCATTCAAATATTCTCTTCCCTGAGGGTGTTGATTCCCTCGACTTTCTTTTGCACATTCAGATCTTCAGTTTGCCCCTTTACTCCCTTTAGGCTCCTTTTGCTATTAAAAAGCTACATTTTGAGATTTAAAGGATGAATAAAAATCTGTGGTTTTAACTGTGTTCCACTTTAGATCGCAAATAAATTCTTTCTGATGTACTCAAGCTCCACCAGGACAACTGGTCCAACCTGGTTTTAGCCCAGCTCTATGACCAACGACTGTTCTTCCACATTCTACAGCATGAAAAACAATTTTCTAACGATATCAAGGAATATCCAAGTCGTGGCTGGTGTTCAGCTCCTTCTGAAATGATCACTTTTACTGGATACTAACTTACTTCCAAGAAAATCCACGGTTTATATGCAGAACATAGAACTCTGACATTCAAATTCCTCTCTGGATAATTCCACATCTCTGTTTAACTTTGCTTCCCTTCTCCTATTGGAAGCAGGAACCAGGATTAGGAGCAGGACTTATATTTGAACTTTTTAAAACAAGCCTGTCTCCCTTCACTCCAATTAGTGCAGTTGTACTTTTCACACTTTTAAGTAGAGCACAGATTTCAATAAATCTGAGCAGGCACAAAGTCCACACGCAAAAATTACGATCCTTGGCTGATCACAACACAGGTTACCAAACCGAGCAGCCTTTGAGTGCTGAAACATCCCTTCAATCGTCCGTTGCCATCTTCCCCTTTAAGAAAAGCCAAACAGAAAAAAACCCAAACAAGCCTGCCATGAGAAGCTGCATTCAGAGGCGTGGAACAAAACGCTGAAATTAACGCAGTTTCTTCCAAGGCAAACAGCAGCAGATGCAGAGGGGAAGCCTCAGAACAATACACAAGGCACAAAACCCCAATTCTTCACCCCAACAGCTTTCCAGGGTAATCCCCGCTCTGACATAACAGGCTTCAGAAGGAATAACAGAAGTGAGGCTATTTACCCATTAAAAAAAATAAAGTTACAGTTGGCCCAGCTTTCAATCCGATCCCTTTTAACCCTCTCAAACAACAAATTACGAAGC